>JAVJIF010030176.1:0-103815 GCA_038442645.1 Agave tequilana | reverse complement strand
CTGTAACGCCCCGATTTCACGGATACTGGGACGTCACTGCGACGTATATACGTAGGTCAGAAGAAGCCCCCACGTATATACGCTAAGCATAAAAGTACAATAAGAAACAGAGTACAACACAAAGCGTGGTGTATTCATAGGCCAATTTACAAGATACAAGTACAAAGTTATACAATTATGATAAAGTAATACACTTTACAAGTGTTATTTATCATATCCAAGTCCAAAAGGATATATACAAAGATATACACAAGGTGCTCACGTAAGATGGAGACTCGTGAGCCAAAAAGAGGAGTACGGCACGAGGGAACTAGAGCTGGTCAGCCTGCTCACTGAAGTATGCCTGATCTTCCGTGGAAGGATCACTTCGTTCCAGGTCTCGGAATCTGAATATGCAAATCCAAGGAATCAAGACATATAAACAATAGATAGCTGCAGCCAAGTGGCTAAGGGACGAGTACAAGTAAGATGGGACTATACAAGTATATCAACTAACAGATATGAAAAGCATGAATAGATAAAGTCGTATAATAGATCTACAATTAACATTTTATTATTATTACTTGTCTTACTGTGATATCTAACTATGTGACCCAGCGTCCCAGAGCACATAGGTCCATATCCCAATAAAGCAAGGGGTTATTGGAAATCAGCGGTTGTATCGACGAACTATGTTTACAGTGGACCCCGTACATACCCGGGATAACGGCCATTGATTGTTCCGTTGCTTGGTGACGGAAGCCAGCCGCTAGGCTCAACTGGAGGGACTTATGTATGCCCTTTTCATGATGGTACCAGAAATAAAGGGAGCAAGCACTCCCCTCGGTCCCCTGGAGGCCCACAGGTTAGACCGGAACATGGGTTGCACAACACTCCTAAAAGCCACTGTAAACACGAACACATCGATATCCGCATGTCTTCCCCCGACCCAATGTAAATTGGTCTATTTTATACAAAAGTCGAGTCTATCATGCTTGATGTAAGTGATGGCATGATAAGGTGGAGATGTATATATTAATTAACAAGTCCTAACATGAAAATACATGGTAACAAGTCATGGAGTATAAGTGGTGAGATCCAATGAGTAATATGTCATGAGGTATCGATTATGAAGCATAAACATGAACAAAGTATCACATGCATAGAGGTTAAAGTCCAAAATCAGAAAAGGAAACAACTAAGTTAAATAGTCAGAATTAGTCGACTAGGTGGGAGATTAGTCGACTAATAAGGGTCTTCAGTCGACTAATAGTCCGCAGGAGTCGACTAAAGTGGTTTTCCAGAGAGTTTGGTAGTCGACTTGGATTGGAAGGGTAGTCGACTTGGTGAACTATAAGTCGACTAACGGGTACGCAAGTCGACTAAATCTGTGATATAAAAGTTGGGATTAATTTCCGGGACATGTTAGTCGACTAGGGTACTATGTATAGTCGACTAGAGGTCTCTGGTCGACTAATAATTTGGGATAAGTCGACTAGAGCCGAGAGTTGGTAATTTTTTGGTTCAAGGAAAATTAGTCGACTAGGGGTCAAAATGTAGTCGACTAGGGGGGTCTAGTCGACTGGTAAAAATGGGTTAGTCGACTAAAACTGTGAAAATCAGAAAAGCTACGTTTCAACTAAAGTGGGTTAGTCGACTAGTCTCTAGGTCAAGTCGACTAATCCTGGAGAAAACAGAAAACAGAACAGAATTTCAGATGGTTGTTTGTTGGTCTAAAAATGGGATTTTTATGACACAAGTGTATATGAATGATCTTCACATGTACACAAAGAAGTGATCTAGTCTTGGTGAGTAAAAATACTCACAAGGAAAGGTTATTTGAAGGTTCTACGAGTCTTGAAGGATCGTTTGCCGACGATGTCACCAACTAGGTCTTTGGCGATACCTCCGACGAAGTGAGATGCGATCCAAAACCAAGAGTGTGGTAGCTTGAGAAGAAGATGGTGAAGGCTTTGAGGTGGTTGGGAGTTAGGGATTGAGATGGAGAAGTGAAAAAAGAGAAAAGAATTGTAAAGGAAAGTTTATATAGGATTTGATTTTTGTAAAGGGGATGAAATTAAAGAATTGGAGAGGGGTTTTGTGCAAATAGGGGAGGATGGGGTTGTCTCCCTTGGCCAATGGTGGCCGGCCATGGAGATGAAGAGTTAATGAAGGCATTAATGAGGAAGTGGGTGGGATTTTTAGATATTTTGGAGGAGAAGATATTTTGGGAAGTTGGTGGAAGGAAAGAAGGAAAGAAAAAGGAAAAAGAAAAAGGAAAAGAATTTGTAAAAGAAAAGATATTTTCTTAATTTTGAAAAATGAAAATATTGAAAACACTGATTCCCGGGTTTAAATCGAGAATGCGGAAAACATTTCGGAAAATACCGAAATCGTCCGAAATTCAAGTATCTCGGAACGACTCGTAATTTTTACCAAAAATCAAGAATAATATAAGAAGACGTATAGTGAAATCCGTTTGAAGAAATACTTTATAGTTTTGGAACTAAAATTTCCCGGAATCAGTTACTACTACCGACTCCGTTGGAATTTTCATAAATTTATAAAATTCTAAAAAAAAGTATTTAGATAAGAAATGTCATTCTAAGAAATAATGTCTAAAAGATTCTCTTGAAATTCCTAACTGTTTGGGAATTAAAATTCCAGGAATCGATCAGCGATACTGGTCGACACCGGTTTTGAAGAAATTCATTTTAATTCTAGAAAATTCCAGAAATTCACCTAAAATCTAATATATTAGAAAATGATATTTGAAATTGAAATTGGTCAAATACGGGAAGTAAATCGAAAAATACGATCGAAAATCAGAATACGCAACTTAGTACGTATTTCGGAAACGGGGTATTACAATCTACCCACCTTACAAAAATTTCGTCCTCGAAATTTCATAAGGTGAAGGGTAACAGGAATGGTAACAGATAGATAAGGCTAGGATGAGAGATAACAAATAGAAAAGAGTAAAAGGAAAGAGTCTAACCAATCAAGATGAGAAGAGTTGAGGATAACGCTCTCGGATGACGTCCTCTCGTTCCCAAGTGGCCTCTCCTGGCGCATGGCGGTTCCAAGATACCAACACTAAAGGTATGGCTTTGTTCTTCAGTGTCTTCACACTCCTATCCAAGATGGCCATTGGCTGCTCCTGATATGATAAATCCGGTTGTAGCTCCAGCTCGGAATGATCCAAAATATGGCTGTCATCCTTACATACCTCCTCAACTGAGACACGTGGAAAACATTATGAACTCCGTCCAACGATGGCGGCAACGCCAATCGATAAGATACATCTCCCACTCGATCCAATATCTCGAATGGGCCGATATATCTCGGACTTAGTTTCCCACGAGTGCCGAACCGGATTACTCCCTTGGTAGGTGAAATCTTCAAGAACACATGATCTCCAACTCCGAATTCCAATGGCCTCCTCTGCAATCTGCCAGCTCTTCTGCCGACTCTGAGCTGCCTTGAGATGATCTCTGATAACTCTAACTTTCTCTGTGGTCTGGATCAAAATCTCTGGCCCCAATAGACTCCTCTCACCGACTTCATCCCAACAAATCGGTGACCTGCATTTCCTCCCATACAGTGCCTCAAAAGGTGCCATCTTAATACTTGCCTGATAACTGTTGTTATAAGAAAACTCAGCCAAGTGAAGATGATCTTCCCATGAACCCTGAACTCAATCATGCAGGCTCTAAGCATGTCCTCGAGGATCTGGATGGTCCTCTCAGATTGTCCGTCTGTCTGAGGATGATAGGCTGTACTGAACTTCAGACGAGTTCCCAGACTCTCTTGGAGACTCTCCCAGAAATGAGATCTGAATCTGGTATCTCTATCGGATACAATACTGACTGGAACTCCATGCAGACGAACTATCTCCTTCACATACTTATCTGCCAGAACTTCTGTAGTCTGACCCACCCTGAATGTATGAAATGAGCTGACTTGGTGAGACGATCAATGATAACCACACACAGCATTATTACCTTTGGGACTACGAGGTAATGCCGTGACAAAGTCCATAGTGATGTGCTCCCACTTCCATTCAGGTATTGGCAAAGGATGAAGAAGCCCAGCTGATCTCTGATGCTCAATCTTTATTTGCTGGCACACCAAGCACTTAGCTACAAACTGAGCTATCTCTCTCTTCATGGCATTCCACCAAAAGTGCTTCTTCAAGTCCTGGTACATCTTGTTTCCTCCTGGATGTATAGAATAGGCTGAACTGTGTGCTTCCTCCAAAATCTTCTGTCTAACTTCCCCTTGGGGAACACAAAGCCTACCTCCAAAGTACAATGCACCATCCGGACGAATACAGATATCCGTCCTCAATCCAGCCTCTACCTGAGTTCTGAATGTCTGAAGTCTGGGGTCCTTCTTCTGAGCTTCCTTGATCTCTTCTATCAATGAAGACTGGATCTGCAAGGTCATAAGCTGTCCTGTCTTCTCATCTCCTCGAACCACCATCAAGTCCAATCTGATAAAGTCCTGAATCAACTCCTTCTGTTGAGTGATTTGGACTAACACTCTGTTCTCTGGCATCCTGCTCAGGGCATCTGGAACTGTATGACCTTGCCTGGATGATATTGCAAGTCAATGTCATAGTCTGCCATCAGTTCCAACCACCGCCTCTGCCTCATGTTCAACTCTTTCTGTGAAAAGATATACTTGAGGCTCTTGTGATCTGTATATATCAGCACTTTATCTCCCAGAAGATAGTGCCTCCAAATCTTCAAGGCAAAGATCACTGCCGCCAACTCCAAGTCATGAGTTGGGTAATTCCTCTCATGAGGCTTCAATTGCCTAGATGCATATGCTATCACATGATCATGTTGCATAAGCACACACCCCAGGCCTTTACCTGATGCATCACTAAAGATGACCATCCCTCCTCTCCCTGAGGGAGTTCTCAAGATAGGAGCTGAAATGAGCTTCTGCTTCAACTGCTCGAAGGCTGCATCACTCCTCTGTCCAAATATACCTTACTCCTTCCGGGTGAGCTGGGTTAACGGAGCTGCAATCCGAGAGAAATCCTGGACGAAACGTCTGTAATATCTAGCTAGTCCAAGAAAACTCTTTATCTCCGTCACCGTCCTCGGAACTGGCCAATCCTTTACTGCTGGACTTTGCTCGGATCAACTGAGATACCTTCTGCTGACCACATATGTCCAAGAAATGCTATTACTGTCCAGCCAGAATTCACACTTACTTCTCTTGGCATGAAGCTGCTCCTGCTGAAGTGTCTGCAAACACAATCCTCAAGTGTTCAGCATGCTCCTATTGTTCTTTGAATAGATCAAGATGTCGTCGATGAAAACAACAACAAATGATCCAAGAAGGGCGAGAACACTCGGTTCATCAAGTCCAAAACACTGCAGGGGCATTAGTGACTCCGAAAGGCATAACAAGAAACTCATAGTGGCCATATCGGGTCCGAATGCCGTCTTCGGTATGTCCTCCTTCTTCACCCTCAGCTGGTGGTAACCCGACTGTAAAATCCAATTTGGAGAACACACGGGCTCCATTAAGCTGATCAAATAGATCATCAATCCTGGGAAGGGGATACCTGTTCTTGATGGTGACCTTGTTCAATTCCCTGTAATCAATACAAAGTCTCTTACTACCATCCTTCTTGTTGGCCAACAGTACTGGAGCTCCCCATGGTGAAGTACTTGGCCTAATCACCCTTATCTGAATACTCCTGCAGCTGCTTCTTCAGGATCTCCAACTCCGTCGGTGCCATCCTGTACGGAGCCTTGGATATAGGTGCTGCTCCTGGAATAGTCTCGATGGAGAACTCAATCATCCTGACAGGTGGCAGTCCTGTGATCTCAGCAAAACACCTCCGGGAATTCATCCCACACCGGCACCTTCTGCTTCTGAACCTCCGAAGAAGTAATCTGAGACTTTCCCTTGGTGGTCTTCACTTCTCCACTAAACTGGAACTCTGGTTGAAGTGGAATTCTAAACTTGATCTTCTTCTCCCTACAATCAATCACAGCATAGTACTGACTGAGCCAGGTCATGCCTAAGATCACGTCGTACCCTTTGGTGTCTAGTACGAGCATATCTATGGCCATGGTCTTATCACACAGTTCTACTGGACAATCAGTACACACTCTAGATGATATGACTACCCCATTCCTGTACTTATCTCCCATTTGTGGTCTAAAGCCTTAACAGGTATTGAATGTAAAGCCACAAATTATCTGAGATGTAACAGTGGGATGCACCCGAATCAAATTAAAGCGGAGAACAGGCTTTGCATGAACTCTGATGTTACCTGTAATCACCTCCTCTGAAGCCTCAGCCTTGCTTCCGTCAAGTTGTAAGCCTGACCTCTGCCACGCCCTGTTGACGTCCTACCTCCTCTCTGTACTGGGCGAATGACATGCTGTGGAGGAAGGGGTGCTCTCCTCATCACCGGGTCCCTGGCTTCTCTGCCCAAGTGGCCCTGGTACTGCCCGCTGTCCACTCGGTCCTGGAAGTAATGGCAAGGTCTGGTTGGCTATCTCCAATCTCCTGTGTGGACAAGCCCCTATAGAATGATCTCTGGAACCACATATCAGGCACCACCCATTTGCTTACGGCAATTTGCTCGAGTGTGTCCTGGTTCAGACAGAAGTTGCAGGAAGGTAGATGGTTGGGCTGTCTGGTAAGGAGCCGGTCTGAAAGGTTGCCTCTGAATCTTCGCTGCTCTAAATGGGCCCCCTCTTCCATGGGTACAAATGGCCTCTTCATGGCCTGGTTCTCTTGCTTCCTCTGTAACACCCGCTCTACCTCTCGAGCGACGGTGAGAACCTCAGAATAGGTCTTCATCTGTTGAGACATCAAGAAGGCCTGTAAGTCCAACTGCAGACCCTGCTGAAACCTGCTTGCTCTCTTCTCTTCGTCCGTCACCATATATGGCGCGAAGCGGTCAATCTGAGAAACTCCGCGGCATACTCGTCCACGGACTTGTTCCCCTGCTGGAGTCTGATGAATTGCTCCTCCATATCTTTCTGCGCTGTAGCAGGGAAAAAGCGGCTTGTAGAAACTCTTGGAGAACGTATCCAAGAGATAGGTCCTCCAAGCGGGCCTCCTCTGCAAGCCACCAAGTCCGAGCTATGTCTTTAAGCTGAATCTTGGCGACTTCAACTTGGTTCTCCTTCGGGACACGGGCTGCATTTAGTAGGTCTGTCGTGTCCGTCAACCATTGCTCCGCCTCCAATGGTTTCTCGCTCCCCGTGTGAATATAGCAGGCTGTAGTCTTCTGAAGTCCGATACATTTCCGGGCTCTGTTCCTTCGGGGCTGTGCTAACTCTTGTCTAAGGAGCTCGGTCTGCTGCTGCTGATTTTCATCTGCTGTTGCTGGTTCTGCATCTGCTGTTGTTGGTTTCCACCATAGTCTGAATGATTCTCAGGACATCAGCATTCTCCTCCTACGGGTCCATTGGGCACCTGCCCGATGTTGTTACGACCCGATCGTCTCTCCATACCGTATGATAACTGGAATTGGAAACAAATTGAAAGGAGTTTAGGATACGAAGGAATTGATCAATGAAGGAAGCAAGAAGGACTCTATACTTTGTACATTGTAGTTGGCATAAGCAAATTACTAGAATTTGCCACTTGATTGTACTTTAGGTTGAGAGCCTAGGCTCTGATACCAACTGTAACGCCCCGATTTCACGGATACGGGGACGTCACTGCGACGTATATACGTAGGTCAGAAGAAGCCCCCACGTATATACGCTAAGCATAAAAGTACAATAAGGAAACAGAGTACAACACAAAGCGTGGTGTATTCATAGGCCAATTTACAAGATACAAGTACAAAGTTATACAAATTATGATAAAAGTAATACACTTTACAAGTGTTATTTATCATATCCAAGTCCAAAAGGATATATACAAAGATATACACAAGGTGCTCACGTAAGAGATGGAGACTCGTGAGCCAAAAAAAGAGGAGTACGGCACGAGGGAACTAGAGCTGGTCAGCCTGCTCACTGAAGTATGCCTGATCTTCCGTGGAAGGATCCACTTCGTTCCAGGTCTCGGAATCTGAATATGCAAATCCAAGGAATCAAGACATATAAACAATAGATAGCTGCAGCCAAGTGGCTAAGGGACGAGTACAAGTAAGATGGGACTATACAAGTATATCAACTAACAGATATGAAAAGCATGAATGAATAGATAAAGTCGTATAATAGATCTACAATTAACATTTTATTATTATTACTTGTCTTACTGTGATATCTAACTATGTGACCCAGCGTCCCAGAGCACATAGGTCCATATCCCAATAAAGCAAAGGGGTTATTGGAAATCAGCGGTTGTATCGACGAACTATGTTTACAGTGGACCCCGTACATACCCGGGATAACGGCCATTGATTGTTCCGTTGCTTGGTGACGGAAGCCAGCCGCTAGGCTCAACTGGAGGGACTTATGTATGCCCTTTTCATGATGGTACCAGAAATAAAGGGAGCAAGCACTCCTCGGTCCCCTGGAGGCCCACAGGTTAGACCGGAACATGGGTTGCACAACACTCCTAAAAGCCACTGTAAACACGAACACATCGATATCCGCATGTCTTCCCCCGGACCCAATGTAAATTGGTCTATTTATACAAAAGTCGAGTCTATCATGCTTGATGTAAGTGATGGCATGATAAGGGGGAGATGTATATATTAATTAACAAGTCCTAACATGAAAATACATGGTAACAAGTCATGGAGTATAAGTGGTGAGATCCAACGAGTAATATGTCATGAGGTATCGATTATGAAGCATAAACATGAACAAAGTATCACATGCATAGAGGTTAAAGTCCAAAATCAGAAAAGGAAACAACTAAGTTAAATAGTCAGAATTAGTCGACTAGGTGGGAGATTAGTCGACTAATAAGGGTCTTCAGTCGACTAATAGTCCGCAGGAGTCGACTAAAGTGGTTTTCCAGAGAGTTTGGTAGTCGACTTGGATTGGAAGGGTAGTCGACTTGGTGAACTATAAGTCGACTAACGGGTACGCAAGTCGACTAAATTTGTGATATAAAAAGTTGGGATTAATTTCCGGGACATGTTAGTCGACTAGGGTACTATGTATAGTCGACTAGAGGTCTCTGGTCGACTAATAATTTGGGATAAGTCGACTAGAGCCGAGAGTTGGTAATTTTTGGTTCAAGGAAAATTAGTCGACTAGGGGTCAAAATGTAGTCGACTAGGGGGGTCTAGTCGACTGGTAAAAATGGGTTAGTCGACTAAAACTGTGAAAATCAGAAAAGCTACGTTTCAACTAAAGTGGGTTAGTCGACTAGTCTCTAGGTCAAGTCGACTAATCCTGGAGAAACAGAAAACAGAACAGAATTTCAGATGGTTGTTTGTTGGTCTAAAAATGGGATTTTTATGACACAAGTGTATATGAATGATCTTCACATGTACACAAAGAAGTGATCTAGTCTTGGTGAGTAAAAATACTCACAAGGAAAGGTTATTTGAAGGTTCTACGAGTCTTGAAGGATCGTTTGCCGACGATGTCACCAACTAGGTCTTTGGCGATACCTCCGACGAAGTGAGATGCGATCCAAAACCAAGAGTGTGGTAGCTTGAGAAGAAGATGGTGAAGGCTTTGAGGTGGTTGGGAGTTAGGGATTGAGATGGAGAAGTGAAAAAAGAGAAAAGAATTGTAAAGGAAAGTTTATATAGGATTTGATTTTGTAAAGGGGATGAAATTAAAGAATTGGAGAGGGGTTTTGTGCAAATAGGGGAGGATGGGGTTGTCTCCCTTGGCCAATGGTGGCCGGCCATGGAGATGAAGAGTTAATGAAGGCATTAATGAGGAAGTGGGTGGGATTTTTAGATATTTTGGAGGAGAAGATATTTTGGGAAGTGGTGGAAGGAAAGAAGGAAAGAAAAAGGAAAAGAAAAAGGAAAAGAATTTGTAAAAGAAAAGATATTTTCTTAATTTTGAAAAATGAAAATATTGAAAACACTGATTCCCGGGTTTAAATCGAGAATGCGGAAAACATTTCGGAAAATACCGAAATCGTCCGAAATTCAAGTATCTCGGAACGACTCGTAATTTTTACCAAAAATCAAGAATAATATAAGAAGACGTATAGTGAAATCCGTTTGAAGAAATACTTTATAGTTTTGGAACTAAAATTTCCGGAATCAGTTAACTACCGACTCCGTTGGAATTTTCATAAATTTATAAAATTCTAAAAAAAAGTATTTAGATAAGAAATGTCATTCTAAGAAATAATGTCTAAAAGATTCTCTTGAAATTCCTAACTGTTTGGGAATTAAAATTCCAGGAATCGATCAGCGATACTGGTCGACACCGGTTTTGAAGAAATTCATTTTAATTCTAGAAAATTCCAGAAATTCACCTAAAATTTAATATATTAGAAAATGATATTTGAAATTGAAATTGGTCAAATACGGGAAGTAAATCGAAAAATACGATCGAAAATCAGAATACGCAACTTAGTACGTATTTCGGAAACGGGGTATTACACCGACGGTTTTGATTAATGAACCATTAATGACAGCTATCAGGGGCTGCCTATAAATAGGGGTTCCTTCTCTCCCTTTAACAGTCCATACTGTGTTCTTTTTGAGAGCGAGTGCTCTGAGAGTTTCTGCCTTCCCCCTTCAAAGGACTTCACCAGGGGTTTGCCTCCATGGATGAAGATGACCCAGAGCTTTCATGCTTCTGTTTGGTCTCTTCAGAAGATTACCACTGTCAAGTGATTTCAATAACAGAAAGCATCTCTCTGAACTCCTTTTATGTCCGCGCTTCGATGCAGAGAGTTACACTCTTAATAGAGGCCTTTGTGGGTATGCCGTTCTGATTTGCCATGACCTTTTTTTAGTCCCAACCAATTCTGAACTTTAGTATATCTCTTAGAGAGATATTATCTGGACTTTCTTGCGAAGTCATGGTTGGTGCATTCCTCTTCTGGAATTTGCGCCATCGACTTAAGCTTCTCTGGACGCGAGTACAGAAGTCTTTGGCGCTTGGCGCTGGCTTTGCTCCTGAAGCTCGCGTTTTATGGCCATTGACTTGGAGGAATTCCAACTCGGGTTGAAGGTTTCAGACTCGAATCTTGCAACTCCTGTTCCTCCAACAGAGAGATGGCAATTTTTGGCGTCTGATTCTCTGCGCGCCTTGTATCTTAAACGCGGATGTGGAATTAGGTCGCGTTTGAATTCTGTGTGTATCACAGTCTTGCTCGCGTCTGTTTCTGCCACCGCGAAAGTTTGACTCACTGCGTGGGTCATTCTCGCGTCTGCAGTCTTCAGCAATAACCGCGTTTGTGACTTAGTTTTCTTCGCTGAAGTGTACTAAGTTCCAGATGTTATGATTCCTTTATTTATTCCTTGCAGGTAGGCTTGATCGTCCTTTTTCACGTTCGTTGGGCCCCTGGAAGAATATTTCGGCCGGCGAATTTGTTCGATGTTCGTCCACAAGGGAAGAAGTCATGGTCCTCGTCGTCTACAAGGGAAGAAGTCATGGCCCTTGTCGGGGACTTAACCCTCGCCAAGATCTCTTTGAATGCGACGCACCAGTCATGCTTGCTGGCATGGCATGGTCAGAGCAAGGATGGCGGCGAGGGGGTTACGGTGGATATAGTGGTGGTTAGCATCCCCTTCCTCTCTCATCCCAGAAGTGACATCGAGGACACTCCATGTTTATTGGATGGCCTTCTGGCGAAAGAGATGCTCATGAATGAAGGGTTGCAGGGCTTTCTGCTGCCACCCGGACCTCAAGAACACCATTGCTCTTAGCTTAGTCAGCTAAGGCTCTTTCGATGTTCACGTCATGCACCATAGTGCAATCGGCTCCAACTGTCGCCACAGTTTGGCGCTTTTCCAAACATCGTGCACTTGGAATCAGATGCGGCTTCAAGGAGTGAGTACGGCCTCTGAGAGAGAGAGGGACTTCTTTGTACTCCTTAATTGTAACACTCAATCTTATTGTATAAGAGAGCGTTTTGTATCACTTTCATAAGGCTGAATATAAATAAAAGTGACATTTTTCTTCCTGCCTCTTTCTATTGTCTTGAACCTTTTCTCTTCAATTAGACGCATAGAAGAAGAAGATCTTCGACTTCGTCAAAATTATGATGATAATCTTAATGAGTCAAATTCCGTAGGGAAAGGTTCTATTTCAGGAACTTTCACAATACTGTCAGAGGTGTAATATTAACTTGACAGAGATGAAATAATGTTTGGTGGACCAGCCACTTTATAAGAAAAGTGACAGGTGGAACACGTACCCCAGGGAAGGTGAACTTTTATCAAGGGTTAGGATTCACTTGATTAAGCTCAGCTGGGGATTTGAAGGAAAACATTGTCAATGGTGTAGTGTTAACCTAACAATGTTTCTAGGTAGACTTGTTATTCTATTGAAGAGAATAACAAGTAAGACTAGACTCATGGGGAATCTAGGGAAGTCTTTACCGTTAGAGGTGTGATATTAACTTAACGGGTTGAAAGTAGTCTTGTCAGAAGTGTGGTGTTAACTTGACAAGGATGTGAGTCAGAGGTGTAATATTAACTTGACTCAAAAGCATTCCAGTTCTGTTTTGGAAAAACTGAGAGTGTCACTGACATAGGTGTGATGTTTAACTTGACAGTGAGGGTAATGCTAGAGGTGTAATGTGAAACTTAGCATTGGTTATCTCGGCTTGGATAAGGAAGTCGAGGAAGAATCATGGCCATAGGTGTATTGTTGAACTTAGCAATGACTTAGATGCTAGAGGTGTAGTGTTAACTTAGCATCGTTCGTTTCAGCTTCAATACGGAAGTCTGAAGGAAAGTGACTGTCAGAGGTGTAATGTTAACTTAAACAGTAATTTTGTCAGAGGTGTGATATTAACTTGACAAGAATTGGCTCGTGCCAAAAAAAAAAAAAACGGTTTGAGGACCTGTCATTCTATTGATGAGAACTGACAGGTGGGATTTGGAGTGCCAGAGGTGTAGTGTTAACTTGGCAAATCTGAAAGTTTGTTACTCTACGTAGAGTTGACAAGCAAGAGTTGTACTCGACAAGGAGTCTTCATTACCAGAGGTATAGAGTCAACTTGGTAATGATTGTATTTGGTAGACCTACCATTCTGTGGGTGAGAATTGGTAAGGGATTTTGGAGGAAAGAGTGGAGCCAAGTCCACTTAGGATTTTTAGCAAACCCTCAGCTATTAACGGATTTGAGGTGCCTTTACCAACTACCGTTTGAGTTGGGCTAGCCATGCTATTCCCCTCAGCATGATGAGTTGTCGAAGACTTATGTTGGGCTTAAAAGCCAACATTTTCCTCTATCCTTAGCCGTCAGAGGCGTCGAATGTTTGATCAGAGGTGTACTTTTAACTTGATCAGCGGAAGAATACCATTTAAGGATAGTATTTCTTCAAGAACCTGCCATTGATAGGCATCATGAGTGTATCGCCATTTGAAGTTATGAGGGATACGATCCATTTGAGTAGACTGACTCGACTACGAATGGTCCTTCCCATTTGGGTTGGAATTTACCTTTTGTCTTGTGCGTCATCACCATGGGTCTTCTGACGGCTAAGACTAGGTCGCCTTTCTTGAAAGTTCGCACTTTAACTTTCTTGTTGAAGGCTCTGGTAATTCGAGCTTGATAAAGCTCGATTTGTTGTTGGGCCTGCAAACGCTTATCGTCTAAGGCCTCCAATTCCTGGAGTCGCTGTCGATGCTTCTCCTCGGTTGTCATCTCCGCTGTCAAGGCGACGCGTAGAGATGGAATTTGGATTTCCAGTGGGAGCACGGCTTCACACCCATAGACCAAAGAAAATGGCGTAGCTTTAGTTGGGGTTCGCACAGTAGTGCGGTAGGCCCATAAGCATTCACCTAGCTTATCGTCCCAGTCTCGTTGGCTTTTCGAGACGAACTTCTTGAGAATCTTGCCAATAGTCTTGTTGAAAGCTTCTGTGAGGCTATTAGCGGCAGGATAGTATGCCGTTGAGGACACACTCTGGATTCTGAACTTAGCGCAGAATCTCTGGAATGCCTGGCTGATGAACTGGGGTCCATTGTCATGGACAATTCGCCGAGGTACACCGAAACGGTAAATAACGTGATGTTTCACAAACTTGATCACGTTAGACGATTTTACCTCCTTTAAGGGAACGACCTTAGCCCATTTGGAGAAGTAATCGGTTATGGCCAAAATAAACTGTTGTCCTTTGGATGACGGTGGGCTGATAGGGCCAACTACATCCATCCCCCACATCTCAAATGGCCAGGTAGAGGTCGTAGGGTGAAGATACCCCGGTGCTTGATGGATGAAATCGCCATGCACTTGGCAGGCGTAACATCTTTTGGCATAAGTGATGGCGTCAGCAATCATCTTGGGCTAATAATATCCCAACCTTTGGAGTCGGTATGCAAGTTTTGGGCCAGGTTGATGGGCTCCACACATGCCGTCATGGGCTTCTTTCAATACTCCTGTGCCTCCTTTTGTGAAAGGCGGCGGAGCAAGATCCCGTCATGCGATTGACGATACAATGTTCGTGTAATCGCATTGTAGTAAAATTTAGGGGCTTTCCTTCGAATGGCAGCCGCTTCCTTGGCGTCCTCAGGCAGGATGCCATACAAGACATAGTCGATATAGGGGAATCGCCAGTCTTTAAGCTCTGGCCCGGTTGACAATTCCAGCGCTTCTTTGCCTTGATACTCTCCCTTTGACTCCTGATAGTCTTCGAGGGCAGTTCTCGGGCAATACAGGTCGTGGCTGTAGACGAATACTTTCTCCATTGCTCCAGCTGGAAGAGCTAAGGAGGCCGCGAGGGATGCGAGTGCATCTGCGTGCGCATTTTGCCTGCGCGGTACATGGTCAATATAGAAGTTTGTGAAACTTTCGGCCATGCGGATAGTTGCATTGTAGTAGGGTACTAGGTCCTCATGTCTGACCTCGTACTCCCCGCGAACTTGGCTGACGATGAGTTTAGAGTCGCCATACGCCTCGAGATTTTTAACGCCAATCTCATCGGCGAGCTGTATCCCAATCAAAAGAGCGTTGTATTCTGCTACATTGTTGGAACAAGGCTCGGTTAATGAGACAGCTCGGGGAATCACATAATTCTGTGGCGAGACGAGTACTACTCCTACCCCCGCTATGATGTGTCCTTTTGGGCTTGTTCTGGATGCACCGTCGAAGAAAAGTTGCCATACTTGGCCTTCGAACGATGTCTGAGTCGAGCAGACTTCGACGATTTCATCTGGGAGATCCTCGTAGAGTCTGGCTGCCCTCGGATCCGGGTGTTCAGCCAGGAAATCCGCCACCGCTTGTCCTTTAATGGCCTTCTGTGGTAAAAAGTGCATTTCATATTGAGATAACAATATGGCCCATTTTGCCAGTCGGCCATTTAGCGATGAAGGCTTTGTCATAAGTAACCTCAAGGGGTTGACTTTTGATATGACGTTTATTGTCTGGCCTACCAAATAGTGTCGCATTTTCTGAATGGCGAACACTAATGCCAAACATTCCTTCTCGATCGGGTTGTACCGATGTTTGGCTCCGATCATTGTTCTACTCAAATAGTAGATTGCTTGTTCTCGCCCTTGATCATCATTCTGAGCTAGTAGAGCTCCCAAAGAATGATCCATTGCTCGAACGTATACCAGGAAAGGTTTTCCGGATATCGGAGCTGCAAGGACTGGTGGTTGGGTGAGGTATTGTTTAATTTCCTCAAATGCTTGTTGACAAGCGTCGTCCCAAATGAACGAGAAACCCTTCTTCATCAGCTTAGCGAAGGGTTGGCATCTTCCGGAAAGGTTTGAGATGAACCTGCGGATGTACGCCAATCGTCCTTGCAATCCCCTGAGCTCCTTGAGGTTTCTCGGAGGTTGCATTTCCCAGATAGCGCGAACCTTTTCTGGGTCCAGATGAATTCCCGTGGAGGTTACAACAAATCCTAGGAATTTGCCACTGGCCACCCCCAGGAAGGACTTGGTAGGGCTCATCTTCAACTGATGAGCTCGCATGATGTCAAAAACCACCTTCAGGTCAGCTATGTGATCATCTTTAGTGCGGCTTTTTACCGCGATGTCGTCAACATAACATTCCACCGTTTTGCGTATTTGCTGATGGAAAATGGCATTCATGGCCCTTTGATATGTTGCCCCTGCATTCTTCAGTCCGAAGGGCATGACGGTGTAGCAATATACCCCTAGAGGTGTCCTGAAGGAGGTATGCTTTTCGTCATCAGGATACATTTTAATTTGATTGTATCTTGAGAATCCATCCATGAAGGACATTCGTTCAAATCCACAAGTATTGTCAATCATGACATCTGTGATTGGCAATGGGAATTCGTCTTTGGGGGCAAGCCTCGTTTAGATCACGGAAGTCGATGCAGATCCGGATCTTCCCGTTCTTCATGGCAACTGGGACAATGTTGTCTACCTAGTCGGGATGTTGTTCTTCCCTGATGAAGCCAGAATCAATAAGTTTTCTGACTTCTGATTGAATTGCCTCCATTATCTCTGGACGGAACCGTCGCTGCTGTTGTTTGACAGGTTTTGCGTCCGGATTGATGTTGAGGCGGTGCATAGCCACTTGAGGATCAAGTCCAGGCATGTCCTCGTAATTCCAGGCGAAGATGTCTATATACTCTTGTACAAGAGATATTAGATCCTTCTTCTCCGAAGGTGACAGGCCGTCACTTATAAAGATGGGCTTAGGATTGGCCTCATCTCCTAGATTGACTTGAACAACCTTGTCTTCTGTGGGTGGCTCGCGCTGTTCAAAGCGGGTATCCCAAAGAGTATTTAGATATTTGATCCAAGGATCTGTATCAGATTGGATCATTTCTTCATCTCCATCTTCCAGGTGGTTTGTTGAAACCATGTTCACTGAAAGTTCTCTGAAGATGTTGCCGACACTGACATCCGACTCCCACGATGATGTGCCTGAAGAGTAATTATGACCTGATGGCCCTCCAGAATCAGAGGCTGACGGGATCGGAGTCGATACATAGCCCAACCCCCGGCGCGTCCGATGATAATAATCGGGGGCTTTGCCTTTCGGCACAAAGGATCAAAGTAGCGTTCTCCTTCCTTTGCCGAAGTTCAACCCGGGTCTGCTGGTTAGGTCATACCCCATGTTTTTCATCATTCTGAGTGTCTTTGGCTCATAATGACCGAACTGAGGGGATTCCTGCTCGCTTTCTGATTCTTTATGATTCATTAGCTCGGAGTCAATTCGTCCGAAAAGAATCGGTCTTTGGCCCTTCCTTCTCGCTGGAACCATGAGTATTGATTGTTGTGCATCGTCGACATTTCGACATGTTTCAAAGGACGATTTCACTGGTACATGCAACGATGTCAAGGCATCCATTGCCGACCAGAGATCGTTATCCACGTCGGTACTAGTGTCTGACAGCACTGAATCAGAAGCAAACACAGAAAAATACGCTAAATCTAATTCTTCATTAATGTACCAACCGCCTACATCATCAGCGGGGGTATTATCAACATCGCGCTTACTAACGCCCGTTACAGGTGGATCTAGCTCCCACGCACACTCATCTTCCTCCAGCTCGGTGTCGGCTTCATTGCCAGAGTCTGGTTCTTCCGGTTGCGGGACTTCATCCGTCTCCACAGGATCTTGGTACAGTAAGGAGTCTGTGAAATAATTCTCGACTCCTTTGAATGGATGCCTTTCGGCAATCAATGTCTGCACCTTTCCACCCTCGTCAATGTATTTCATGACTTGATGGAGAGTGGAGGGAACGATGGAGTTGCGGTGAATCCAAGGTCGTCCTAGCAATAGATTGTAGGAAGTGTCAGCGTCGATGACGTAACATGTCACTTCCGTCTTCAGATCTCCGATCCGGCATTTGAGCTTAACCTTCCCCATCGGACGGGTACTATTGGCATTGAACCCATAAATGGTCGTCTGGGTAGGGCTCAAACGGTGAGTGGGAATCCCAAGATGCTGCATGACTCTGCGAGGCATGATGCTCAATGCAGACCCGGGATCTACCTGGATGCGATTCACCTCGGATGATCCAATATACCTTGTGAAGTACAGGGGTCGATCATGCTTCCCTTTAACCTGCATATCCTCTGCCGTGAAGGTGATGCAGGGGGCATTCTGGGAGGTGTGGAGATAATTCTCTACATCTTCCTCCTTTGGTACCTGGGTCATGAAGACCTCAGCATTTGCCAGAGCTTCTTGCAGAGCTTCTCTAGTCGCCTTTGATAGTCTAAGAAGTTCATACAAGGTAATCCGTGCCGGGACGTTGGCCAATTGAGCCAGGACATCAAAGCGGTAAGGCGCCGTAGATCCTTCCGTGATGCCCTTCTGAAGGGCTCGAGAAAATCGAGTCTCCTTCTGTTTCTCCACGGGTTGTCTTGTGGAGGGCTTGGTTGGCTTTGCAGTTGGTTGTGGAGGGGTTGCCGCCGTTTCGCCATACTGCTTCAAGTAGGGCTGTCCTGAGCGGGTTCCCATCATCGGTTGGTTAGGCTCCGCGGCCAAGACTATTATTTCCTCCTCAGAATCGGTTAACGAGGGAACATCAGTCTCGGCTTCTCGAGAGGAGGCACACACCACATTGTAGGATGAAGCCTTTGCCTTGCCTTTGAATTTCCTGTTGGTCACAGTAGTCAATTGCCGTTCATTGACAAGGTCAGGGTGGACCCACATGATTTCCCCTTGAGGTGTGGGGACAGGTACCAAGCCTTTCTCTTGCTGCTGGTGAGGGTCTGTGTTGACCACTCTCAGCTCTCCTCTTGGGATAGGGACTACTCCAGAGGGTGTCGGAGGTTATCTTCCGAACTGGAGAACTGACGTCACATTGGCCGTCACCTTCTTCTGCTCTGGTCGGAGCTTTAACACCCCCGCGTCAATCAGAGCTTGAAGGATGTCCTTGAAGACGTAGCAGCTTTTGGTAGGGTGCCCCAGCATCCTGTGGTACAAGCAATAGGTGGGATTATCGGTCTTGCCGACCTCCTCGGGGCGCCTAGCTTCAGGGAGCTTCAGTCGGTTACTCTTGTTAAGTAGTTTAAAGAGTGAATCGACATGTTCCTCCTTGAAGGAATATTGCTTGTTGGCCCGTGGTTGGCTTGAAGAGCCACCTCCCTTGACCAGTTGAGGTTTAGCAGGAGGTTTGGTCTCTGCTGCCAAGTTATCCTTCCGCTTTGTTTGGAGGGATGTGTCTGGCGCACGCCTTGTCGACCTTTCCGGCCTGGGCTTACCTTCCTCCGCTCTGACGCGGGCGACAATCTCCTCAGCCTGTTCACCTTGTTGGACTAATTGCTTCCAGGTGCGGCTTTCAGCAACTCCTATTTGAGCAAGGAGTGAGGTTTGGAGATTGTGGCGGCATGTTTCCACCAGTGTGGTCTGGGTCATGCCGCTCGGACATCGGAGTGCCACGTTCCGAAATCTTTCCACGAAAGACTTGACGGACTCTCCCTTTCGCTGTTTAGTAGCCAAAAGGGTGCATCGTGACTTCCGAGTCATCCTCGAAGAAGCGCGTTAAGAAAAGCTTCTCCAAATCGCCCCAGTTCTTGATAGAACCTTCTGGGAGCTTCATGAACCATTCAAAGGCCAGCCCTTTCAGGGTGCCAATGAACAGACGAGCCAGGATGGCGTCGTTATCTACTACATTCCCGGTTTGGGATTTAAAGTAGTAGATGTGTTGGTTGGGTGACCCTTTCCCATCGAATGCTTGAAGGGTTGGAGCCTTGAACTTGGACGGGTATGGAACCAAGTCCCATTCAGCAGGATAGGGCCGGACCACCCCAGCTTCTTGGAGGCCTTTTATGGTTGGTAAGGGCCTCGAGGCGTTGCTCCAATTGACTCATTCTTTTAGCATGAGCCTTTCCCTTGTCTTGCGACGAGGATTTGGACGAACTAGAAGTAGATCGCTGCCTCTCCTCAGAAGGTTCGGAAGATGAGCTTTCTTCCTTTCTCCCTTTGCCCTTCGTCTTTTTAGGAGGAGACTTCCTCCTGTCTTCGAGCAACTGTGCAAGCATCTGCTTGAGAGAGTCGATAGATTCCTGCTGAGAAAGAATCATATCCATTTGTGCCTTCTGGATTTGTTCTAAACGTCTAGCCGTTTCCTCAGGAGTGCCTGTCATGTAGGCGGAGGCCTCCTTCTCAACGGAAGAGTTTGAAGCCCGTGATTCCACTACAGCGGAGTGAGAATCATTCACTTTAATGCCATGGGCTAAGGCATTATAATTAATCGGGGGAATGGCCCCGGTCCGGGTGCGAGTGTGTCGGTACACTCCTTCCGGTTCAGAGCCAGACTCGTCAGAGCTGACTGCAGGTTGTTTTCCCTTGCTCCTGCTCGTCATATTCGCAGTGAGCTCCGGGTACTCAATGTCAGAGAAGGTTCTCCTTCTGTGGGAGCGCCTTCTTTTGGCTGACGGGAGAATCAGGGTCAGCTGTCTAACTAAAGACTGCTGGTGCACACCTGAATCACAACGGCACTCAGAAAGCATACGGATGAGCCGTTGGCAGCAACATGATGAAGTGACCTGATTGGCGCTTCTTTTCTTCATCAAGTAATCCCTCAAATCCACGGGAGGGGGATCGAAGAGATTAGCCTCACAACGTCGAAGACAGGAGTCATCCATGTGCTGTATAGCCTGGACGCAGGCTTCAGGGACGCGATTTTCGCGCCGCGGCTGTAAGACGCGCGTCAGGCGTCTCTGTTGGGACGAGACGCGATTGTCGCGCTGCGGCTCGGCGCGTCGGGGCAGAGACGTTTGAGAGAGGATGGGCTGCTGGGCCCCACGCTTATGGGCGCGTGTCTCTCGCGCTTGACGAGGCGCAGAGGCTTCACCTTAGCGTTTGGTGAGTTGGCCTTCAGAGGACCTAGCTTGAGGAGTCTCGCGTTTGGGCCACCAAACGCGGACTTCTCGTGCTGGACGTGGCGCGGGCAAGGCGCCAGGTTTTACGTCGCGTCCAGCCTCAGTCGGACAACTAGAGGTTCCAACTTGTAGCTGACGCGCACGTCTCCTCTGACGACGCTCGGCATTTCGGTTGCGTCGTGGAGGTGGAGAGAGACCAACAATGACCTGATGCTGGACACCAGAGATTTGGACCACGCGGGTCTCCTGAGAGACATTGACGCGTGTGTTCAGTGCTGCGCGGTTGATCGCAACAGCAGTTGTGCCTGAGATCACGCGGGCCTTCTGAGAGGTGTTGGCGCGTGTATCTTGCTTGGCACAGTTGGCAGCAGCAGTGCCCGAGAGAGCTTCAGATCGGGCTTCGGGGGCATTCCCCGTCGAGACCCTGCGGCAGACGCGGGTCCTGGGGCTCTTGGAGCTGGAAGAAAGAAACTCTTCGTACGTTGCCTGGTCGAACTCGACAACGAGCGATTCGACCATCTTTCCCTCACGAAGGACGTCATCCTGCGCCACGATTTGCTCATCAGTGACAAATGAAGTCCCCAGCGGAGTTGCCATCTCTTGTTCGCAGAGGAAAAATTCGCGTAAAGTTTCCATGAATCAATTGAAAGTTTACAACGGATTAATACTCCGATTACAAGGGAGGGAGGATGTTGAGTCTTGAATCCTCCCTTTGTTTAGTGCTGGGTTTCTCGTGTGGCGGTGGAGAGTGAATCTTGTTCTCCGTTGACCGGATGACCGTCGGGATCGTCAGGGATCTTCTCTTTGGCGGGTAGAAGGAGTAACACAGCTCTGTCTACCAAAACTCTCAAAGAGAAGGTAGGCAAAGGGCAACTCGTACGCAGCGAGCTTGTTGAAGAGTTTAGCTCTCTTTCTCCTGTCTTTGTCTTGTTGTCGTCTAACTAAAGAAAATCTGACCCCTTCTTCAATAGCGACGGGGCTATTTATAGGGGTTCCAGGGTGAACGTACCCCCTAAAAACGCTCCACAACGAGGGGCTGACCTCCCCGCTATGTGGGCGGCGACTGGCCCCATAACCAGGGCGGTTATAACCGAGACGCGGGTGTCGAGCCCACGCGCCTTGATGTTGAGACGCGGGTGTCGAGCCCACGCGCCTTGATGTTGAGACGCGGTGTTGAGTCTTCGCGTCTAGAACTTGAAACTCTGCTTTTTAATGGCTTGTCTTTTAGTGATTTTTAGACAGCCTACAGTTTCCATCCCAAAAAATTGTGTAAGTGTGAAGTGCATACGATATAAGGCAAAAAATTCAAGATAAAATTATCTCTCCAATTTATCTTACTTAGCCTATAATTTTAAACAAGATTCATTATTTCAACTAGGTTTAAGATGTCATAATTAAGGCTTTCTTAATTTCTAAGATCATCTTAATTTTCTTAAAAATAGATGAAAACTTTGTCTCTTATTTCAAAAAGTTTTTAAAGAAAGAAAAATTCCTATACAAAAGGGAAGATGTCTAGTGATTAGTCTACAATTCTGCATTATTATGTCGCATTCTCTCACCGCTTTATGAATAAATTGTCGATCTAAACCGTGTTTTGGTCTTTATTGCAGGTAGATCCAAAGTCCAAGGGTAGAGATGGAATAAGAGCTTAATTAGACCCCATTAAGGGTAATTAATCCCGCATTACTTGGAGGCCAAGCAAAGGATTCTCTAGAAGATGCATTGAACCTAGACTCCTGCGCTTGTCAGACGAATATTCGGGTGCAAATACTAGAAACGGGATATACTCTGACAATTCTCGCAGCCAGAGGGAGCGCCTGACGAAATCCAGAGATCCAACTCTCTGGAATTGCCGCAGATCCGTGGCAATCCTTGCGGATCCGCGGCATTCCAGTGGAGCCACGCGTCGATTTTTGACGCGTGGCCCCGTCTCGTCTTCTGGAGAGTTCTTTCGCCTATAAATAGACCTGCAGAGGGCCAAACCGAAAGGAGTCTTTGTTTTTAGGAGTAGGTCCAGATTTTAGTGTAGTGTAGGTGAGTGTTCTTCATTTCTTGTATTTTTTATTTCTTTTTCTTAGATCATTGTAGTAGGGCTGGGTGATTTCTAGAGAGAGAAAGCAAGGGATTGATGTAATAGAGAGTGACACTCTATGTAAAGATGCCTCCTTTCTCTTCCAATGTAATCTCCTTCACCTTCTACATGATTTCTTGCTAGTTTTTCTTCTCATGGAAATCTAACTACTAACCACTAACCATCTAACCACTTACTTGATAATCCACATGAATCGGGTTGCCTCTACAAGGCCTTATTCTTGTAAGAGCCATTGATGGCTAAAGATGATGGGTTCTAACATCTAACTTGCTAACTTGCTAACCAAGCTAACTCTCTTTTATTTTATGCTCTTTTATTTCATGCTAGTAGTGTAATGAGTGATGCTTGTAATAGCTTGTTCTTGATGCAATGTTTTGAATGTGATGAACCATCCATAAGCCATGCTTTGTATCGTCTCTTGGAGCCAAGGATCAAATGTGAGGCAACTATCTCGAAGAGGTTAGCATGGTTAGTGGAGCATTTAGTAGTTAGTAGCCATGAGTTTTCTTTTAGCTTGATTTAGAAATCGTTTTCCAAACTCTTTTCTCATGTTTCTATCGGTGTTTTTACCATCCTTCTTAGTTCACAGGGAAGGGAGGCGATAAAAGCATTAACAATCGATAGAAAGAGAGATGGAACAAGGTTGAACTAAGAAGGATGGTAAAAACACCGATAGAAAAATGAGAAAAGAGTTTGGAAAACGATTTCTAAATCAAGCTAAAAGAAAACTCATGGCTACTAACTACTAAATGCTCCACTAACCATGCTAACCTCTTCGAGATAGTTGCCTCACATTTTGATCCTTGGCCATCACAATCCTTGGCTCCAAGAGACGGTACAAAGCATGGCTCATGGATGGTTCATCACATTCAAAACATTGCATCAAGAACAAGCTAATACAAGCATCACTCATTACACTACTAGCATGAAATAAAAGAGCATGAAATAAAAGAGAGTTAGCTTTGTTAGCAAGTTAGCAAGTTAGATGTTAGAACCCATCATCTTTGGCCATCAATGGCTCTTGCAAGAACAAGGCCTTGTAGAGGCAACCCGATTCATGTGAATTATCAAGTAAGTGGTTAGATGGTTAGTGGTTAGTAGTTAGATTGCCATGAGAAGAAAAACTAGCAAGAAATCATGTAGAAGGTGAAGGAGATTACATTGGAAGAGAAAGGAGGCATCTTTACATAGAGTGTCACTCTCTATTACATCAATCCCTTGCTTTATCTCTCTCTAGAAATCACTCAGCCCTACTACAATGATCTAAGAAAAAGAAATGAAAATACAAGAAATGAAGAACACTCACCTACACTACACTAAAATCTGGACCTACTCCTAAAAACGAAGACTCCTTTCGGTTTGGGCCATTGCAGGGGTATTTATAGGCGAAAGAACTCTTCAGAAGACGAGACGGGGCCACGCGTCAAAAATCGACGCGTGGCTCCACTGGAATGCCGCGGATCCACAAGAATTGCCGCGGATACGCGGCAATTCCAGAGAGTTGGGTCTCTGGATTTCGTCAGGCGCTCCCTCTGGCTGCGAGAATTGTCATAGTATATCCCGTTTCTGGTATTTGCATCCGAATATTCGTCTGACAAGCGCAGGAGTCTAGGTTCAATGCATCTTCTAGAGAATCCTTTGCTTGGCCTCCAAGTAATGCGGGATTAATTACCCTTAATTGGGTCTAATTAAGCTCTTATTCTATCTCTGCCCTTGGACTTTGGATCTACCTGCAATAAAGACCAAAACACGATTTAGATCGACAATTTATTCATAAAGCGGTGAGAGAATGCGACATAATAATGCAGAATTGTAGACTAATCAATGCTATCAACAGAGCTCATGTCCTATTATCATGTTACATGTACCATGTACTGTTCTTGTTCCTGATACCCTGTGTATATTAAATATATTACATATAAAATGGGGTTGGGGGAGACTTGACGGTTGACTAGATCTTGTTGGGTAGATGTCTGGATCCATTGTTTGTCCCACTGCAGGGGACAGGGTAGTGCTGGCTACCGACCGTTATAGCTCATGAGCTCCCGTTTCCCGTTATGTTGTTAGCTCATAGAGCTCTCGTTTCCCGTTACTTGTTTCACCCTAGCGGGTTGTCCCTGGTCTCAGCATCCAGGGAGTCTTGGTAAGACCGTGATCCCGGGTATGCACGGGATACACCCACCCGATTAGAGTTCCTTGACCATTGGGTTTCCAATTAACATCATAAAATGGTGTCAACAATAGTGACAACAGGAACACTTGTTATTTGGTCACTCTCTCGTTTGGATAATGGTACCCGTATGCTATGTCCGGATGGGTTCGACTGGAATGCGGGCTCCAGTATGAACTGCCAGTGGTATGGGACACTAGAAGAGACTGATTAAAATATCAGATAGTACCAATTGTTATTATTGTATAAGTAACATGACTTGATTGATATATGTATCCTATTGTTTAGTTAAACTTGTTACTATTCCTGATAATTTATCCACTATCATGTTACGCATGTGACTTGTCTACTTTATTCCACTTCCTGATACATGTTACACTTTCTGTAGTAGCATACTATTCATGTAAACATAGACTCTACCTTTCATGTATTTTCTGTGCCATATATATATTCTTCATGCACACACTATTCCTGGACACTCATGACACTATAGTAAGATTATTCATGTTTTCCATAGACACCGTCAGGTTATTATTTATATATGAATAACATGCTAGGTAATGATGATTTTATAGTACTGCTAAATAATACTATTATAACATACTAGGTATTGCTGGATATTATATATTATTGTGATTATACTACTGTACTATATATTACTACCTCCTTCATTTTATCACTCACTAGGTCACTCATTCATTTTATCGCTCACTAGGTCACTTTGATGACCCTGAGTTTGCGTACCCAGGTTGGAGATCCCAGCTATCATATTGTCAGATACGTCATTGGATTCACATAGGAGACTCATCATCAAGACTATTTATAGGTATCTTTGTGATTTTTTCTATTATCTTATTTAGTCTAATTTTCATATCTATTATGATCAGTAACCTCTTTCTGCAGGCATTCTTCTACTTATTAATACTGGAACTCTTGATATATGGAGGCTATTTTCTGTACTAAGGCTTAGCGTACGTACGTGAGGGTATCTCTGCCCTGCGTATGTATGTCGCCATAACATCCCCATGCCTGCGGGATTGGGGCGTTACAGATTAGTATCAGAGCCAAGGTTCACACCTGGTATGGGTAACCGCCTGAGTCAATACTCGGGCTCATACATACAGTACAATCAGATTCAGATTAAAACTCATCTGTATCTGAATTGAGTATTCCAGCGGTGAGTACAAGAATACCATGTCATTGACAATTCATTCCTTGACTCTTTTCTATTCCTTAATTATAGTGGTTAACCAGAATAATCTGCTTTCCTTCTCGCTTTCTCTTCATCCTATTGCTCCCAAGCCTTTATCTTTGGTTCACGCCACCAATTCTTCACTCCGCTTTCACTATTGAGATCAGAGTGGCACAACGGAAGTGTCGTGGTCCCGTAACATTCAGGCTCCAGGACTGTAAATATTGTTCTCCCTCCTGAACTAAAATTTTTAGGACAAATTTTTTTGTAAGGTGGAGAGAAATGTAACCTCCTGGTCCCTGATATACGTATCATAGTATCATTACTCGATACGACGTACAAAATTGATTTGACCTTTCTGCTAGTTAGATTGAGCCGGTTTCAGTTTTAGATATCATTTTCTAATATTTTAGAATTTTCAAAATTTTTTGGAATTTTTCTGGATTATTTTGAAAAATCTCTGTAGTCGGTGTCTACCGATACTGATAATCGGCTTTGTGATTTTTAATTTGCAAACGGAGTTGATTTTTGAGAATCTGCTTTCACCATGTGTCTTAAAATCATATTAGCTACATTAGGATATTCTTGGAGATTTTCTGAATTTATCAAAAATCCGGTCAAATCGGTGTCGCCCAATACCAGCGAAATCTTTCAGGATTTTTAACTTGCAAACCAGACTGCATTTCTTCAAATCATTTTAATATTATATCTCAGGATAATATTATCTATTTTATGTACTTTTTGGGAACTGTTTGGAACTAGTCAATTTTTGACCCAATTAAATAATATTTTCTTTCTTTTTCTTTTAATTTTTCTCTTTTCTTTTCTTTTTCTTTCTCCTGTTCTCTGGATTCTTCTCCATGCCACTGACTTACCCTCCAGCGCCTTTCTCTTCTCCCTCTCTTTGTTTATCTGTTTTCTCTATCTCTTTCCCCCTCCATCTAACTTTAATTGTCTCTCTCTAATTATTTTGTCTAATTAACCTCTCTCTAATCGTCTTTCTCTCTCTCTCTCTCTTTTCCCCCTCACTCTCTCTGTTTTCCCCATCCAAGAAGATAACCTCGCCAGCGATCTCTGCAGCCGGCAGGCCGGTGGTGGCGCCTCCACCAAGCCGAGCGCCACCCCCTCTTCTTCTTCTTCTTCTTCTTCTTCTTCTGCTTTTCTTTCTTCTTCTCCTTCTTCTTTTAATGCAAAACTCTCTCTCCCTCTTGTTGGCCCAAAAGGTTACACTCTCCATTTATTGAGTTTTGATGATGACAAAACAAATTAGTGCTATTTGGTACTAATGAGTTTGTTTAAGATAAGTTTCAGGTTAGTACCATATTTGGAGGCCATTGCTTAGCTATTGCAACAACTTCTAGGTTTCATGAAGCAAAGAAGGCATATTGCATATCAAGGAAGGAACATAGAAGAAGGGGCTCTAGCAAGGCATAGCATGGCTCTAGACTTGAAGATTGCTCAACAAGATTTGTTTTTAGTTTTATAGGTTTAGAATTTTGTTAAAGAATGATGGATAGGTTTGAAGCTCAACCACACACGTTTTTGCGCACATATTGTTTCTAAGATGATTTTCTATAAAATGTACAAAAATATTTTGATACAAAATCCTCTGCCTACAAATCAATTTTTATGTTTTATACTTAGTACTATTTAAAGATATTTTTCATAAAAATCAAAGTCTTTTCAAAATTGTGTTTTAAACTCAACTTTTGACCTGAGCCGGTCGACCGCACCAGTCGACCGTGCCTGTGTCAGTCTTGTCCGGTCGACCGGACAAGTCGACCGTGGTTCTGGCAGATGCACGTATCAGTGTGCATGTTTGCTGATCGACCGGGCGGTCGACCTGACTGTAGTAGCTTTGTTCTCGGGTTTGTTGGGTCGACCGGGCGGTCGACCGTTTGCCTGTAACGGCTCTATTTTTGAATAGGCGGTCGACCGACCGGTCGACCGGACTAGCCGTTGAACAGTAAACGGCTATTTTCTGGGCTGTTTTAAATTTTGTCTTTTTGTGTTTAAAATTAGTTTAAGGGATATATTTCAAACTTAATACTCTCTGATTAAGCCTAATTATGTTTTATCCCTAAACCCTAGCCTTCTCCTATAAATAGGGGTGTTTAGGGAGAGATTGTTCACAACAATTAATTACAAGAGAAAAATTCCAAAAGTTTTCAAGTTTAAGGCTTTCAAAAGATCTTGGTTTTTGTGCTGAAATTCTCTCATTTTCTGAAGTGTTTTTCAAAAGAATTCTCTGATTTCATTTTCTTTTCTCCTTGCACACAAGAGCTTCATTCCTACTCATTGTTCTCTAAGGACCTTTTGTAAGGGAAGAGACATTTGAAAGAGAGAGTTTGTGGTCTTTTGACTACTCAGAAATTGCTTGTAATTGAGATTGTGGAGTTGGGTACTCCGGTGTAATTGTGATTTCTTTGTGATAGTGGAAGTATCTAGAATCCTTCTGGGGAAGGCAGGGAGTAGAGCTGGGTGCTCGAACCTCGATAACATATCCTTGTGTTTGCGTTTGGTTTACATTCTTGCACTCCTTACTTTACTTTACTTGCACTTATTACTTGCTTATCATCATCATTGCTATATTTACTTGCTTTCATTCATCTTGTGAATCTTGTTGGGTGATTGTTACATCTTAATTTTTAATTTGTCCATTGATTAGCATTATCACCTATTCACCCCCCCTCTAGGTGATTTTCAATTGGTATCAGAGCTTGGACTCTAGGTTTTGGCTTAACATGCATAGAGAGATCCTTAAAATTTGCTAATCAATATTTTCATTCATACATTCATACACTAGTAAACATGGCCGATAACATTAAAACCCCTCCTAAATTTGATGGACTTAATTTCCCTATTTGGAAGGTTAGGATGACTATATTTTTGTAATCTTTGGGTAGCTTAGTGGCCAAGTCCTTGACCAAACCCTATGTAGCACCTGATAGTGATGAGAGCACTTGGACCGACTTCAACTTTAGAGAATATGAGGCTAACTCCAAGGCCCAAAACTCCCTATTAACCGCCTTGAATGAGGATGACCTTACACGGGTAATTCATTGCCAATCTGCCTATGAGATTTGGCAACATTTATTGGTCACACACGAAGGGACTTCACAAGTCAAGAGAGCTAAGATAGATCTCTTGAGGTCCCAATATGAGTCATTTAAAATGATTGATGATGAGTCTATTGATAGTATGATTACAAGATTTACTAAAATCACTAATGGTCTTTCTTCCTTAGGTGATGACATCTCCAACGATCAAAAGGTGCGGAAAGTGATTCGGGCTCTTCCGTCTTCATGGGAGATAAAGGCCACCACCTTAAAAGAATTGAACAAGGACGAGATGGACCTCATTAGTCTCATTGGGAACCTAAAGACCCATGAGATGGAGAAGAAGGCAAGAGAAGAGGCCACTACTTCAAAGAAGAAATCCATAGCCTTCAAGACTTCATCCACCAATGATGACGATGAAGAAGACGAAGAAGAAGATGAGGAGCTAACTCTACTTGTGCGGAACGTCAAGAGGTTGTACCGGAAGAACAAGCTCAACTTTCGGAGAAAATTTGAAGGCAAAGAGGAGAGAAGGATCATTTGCTACAATTGCCGCAAACCCGGACATATCATGGCGGGTTGCCCGGAGTTCAAGAAGAAGATGACTTCCTCCTTCAAGCCAAAGAAGCCGGAGGAAAAGAAAGCATACAAGGCAACGTGGGATTCGGAAAGCGAGTCCGAAGAAGAGGTGGATACGGCAAACATGTGTTTCATGGCAAACACTCCAAAGGTAACCTCTCAATCTCTTGATGATGAAGATGATGAATTAAGTAAGGAAGTTCTTCTACATGCTTTTGTTGAACTTTCTGAAACTTATGATAAGAAGAAACTTGAATGCTTAAAATTGCAAAAGGAAGTTGCTTTTCTCAAAAATCAACTTGCTATGGTTTCTAAAGAAAATGATGATATTTCTTCTAATCTTATTTCTATTCAAAATGAGTTTAATGCCTACAAGGTTTCTTGTAAGGGAAAATCTCCTATTGTTGATGAAAAAGAAATTTCCTCTTTAAAAACTAAAATGGTTGATTTTGAAAAAGTTTTGAAAGATTGTGCTTTTAACACTAAGAAACTTGAAGAAAAGTTTTCCAAAAAGCACACCTCTCATGCTAAAAATTCACTTGCTCACATTACACATGCTAAATCTTTTCATGCTCACAACTCTCATGCTCACAAATCACACACTCATTATGCTTTCAAATATGGTAGAGTATATAGATGCGCATATTGTGGTAAGAATGGACATTTGGCTAAATTTTGTTATGACCAAGTAAATAGGACCAATAATCTTGTTTGGGTTAATGAAACTAACTCTTTAGGACCCAAGAAAATGTGGGTACCAAAATCAAGACCTAAATTATTTGATGTAGGTACACACCAAGGCTCCAAGACGTAGGGAGCGGTGGTACCTTGATAGTGGTTGTTCAAGACACATGACGTGGGATATCAACAACTTCACAACCCTATCAAGGTACATGGAAGGTGGCTCCGTCACCTTCGGGGATGACTCCAAAGGAACTATCATCGGTATAGGTAACATTCAAATTGGTGCATCTCCTATTATAGAAAATGTTGTTTTGTTGATGGTTTAAAACATAATTTGCTTAGCATTAGTCAACTTTGTGACCGTGGACTTAAAGTTGTTTTTGATGATACTTCTTGCAAGATTTTTGATGTTAAATCCGATGATTGTATTTTTACCGGTTTTCGTGACAATAATGTTTATATCATTGACATGCTTAATTTAGATTGTTCTACTAAATGCTTGAATGCTTTTGATGAAAATTCTTGGCTTTGGCATAGAAGATTAGGACATGCATCTTTTGACCATCTTGCTAGAATTAATTCTAAGGATTTAGTAAAGGGTATACCTTGCTTGAAGTTTGAGAAAGACCGCATTTGTGGTGCGTGCCAACTTGGGAAACAAACCAAGTCTTCCTTCAAACCAATTAAGGATATCATGACTACTAGGCCCTTAGAACTAATTCATATGGATCTTTTTGGACCAACACAAACTAAAAGTTTAAATGGTAGTAGATTTGCATTTGTTTTAGTTGATGATTTTTCCCGTTTCACTTGGGTTTTCTTCTTGCAAAATAAAGATCAAACTTTTTCTCATTTCAAAATTTTTCGAAAAAGGGTTGAAAAAGAAAAAGGCTTTTCGATTTTGAGAATAAGGAGTGATAGAGGCGGTGAGTTTGTTAACCAACTCTTCATGACTTATTGTGATGAAAAGGGAATCAAGCATGAAATGTCTTGTCCTAGGACTCCACAACAAAATGGAGTAGTAAAAAGGAAAAATAGAACACTTCAAGAGATGGCTAGGACAATGATAAGTGAATATGACCTCCCTCAATATTTATGGGCCGAGGCCGTAAACACCGCATGCTAATATTTCAAATCGTATTTATGTGTGTAAGAATTCTTCCAAAACATCTTTTGAAATGTATCATTCTAGAAAACCTAATGTTGCATATTTTAAAGTTTTTGGATGCAAGTGTTTTGTTTTAAATACTAAGGAGAATTTGGGTAAATTTGATGCCAAGGCTTATGAAGCTATCTTTGTTGGATATTCTTCTACTAGCAAAGCATATAGAGTATTTAATAGATCTTCACATACTATTGAAGAAATCATGCATGTTAAATTTGAAGAATCTAATGTGATTGTTGAGAATGTTGTAGAGATTGAACCATTAGGTGAAAACATGGAGAAACTATCCTTGAAGGACTCACCCGCTCAAGAAGAAAAGCAAGAATCAATTGGTGATGTTCAAGAGGATAAAGAGGAAAGCTCTCAACCGCTTCCTAAAGCTTGGAGATACGCTACAAATCATCCTAAGGAGCTCATCTTGGGTGATGCATCTAAAGGAGTCACAACGCGCTCCAAACTCCATGACCTATGTGGTAACTTTGCTTTCATTTCTCATTTTGAACCCAAAGGCATTCTCGAAGCCGAGACGGACCCATATTGGTTGCTTGCCATGCAATAGGAACTCAATCAATTTGAGCGCAACCAAGTTTGGCACCTTGTTCCTAAGCCCCACGATAGACCAATAATTGGTACTAAGTTGATCTTTAGAAACAAGATGGATGAGTCCGGAAATGTCATTAGGAATAAAGCTAGGTTAGTGGCCCAAGGTTACACTCAAGTTGAGGGAATTGACTTTGAGGAGACCTTTGCACCCGTAGCACGGCTTGAAGCCATACGGATGACACTAGCTTTTGCATCTTTCAAAAATTTTAAACTTTTTCAAATGGATGTGAAAAGTGCATTTTTGAATGGTTTTATTAATGAAGAAGTTTATATTTCTCAACCTCCCGGTTTTGTTGATCATGTTCATCCCGATTTTGTTTTTAAACTTGATAAAGCTTTATATGGATTGAAACAAGCTCCTAGAGCTTGGTATGAAAGGCTTTCTAGTTTTCTAATTTCAAATGATTTTGTTAAAGGCAAAGTAGACACAACTCTATTTACTAAGCATGTTGATAATGATATATTAATTGTGCAAATTTATGTAGATGATATAATTTTTGGTTCTACTAATGAGCTTTTATGCAAGGATTTTGAAAAGGTCATGCAACTTGAATTTGAAATGTCTTCAATGGGTGAGCTCAATTTCTTCCTTGGACTCCAAATCAAGCAATTGCAAAACGGGACGTTCATAAGTCAAGCCAAGTACGCAAAGGAACTCGTAAAGAAGTTTGGACTGAAGGCTCAAAGACTTGCAACACTCCCATGGCAACTACAACCAAGCTTGATAAAGATAACCAAGGTAAAGATGTTGATATTAAATTATATAGAAGCATGATAGGAAGTCTTTTATATTTAACGGCAAGTAGGCCGGATATCATGTTTAGTGTGTGTCTTTGTGCTAGATTTCAATCGTGTCCAGTCCCATCTTATTGCGGTAAAACACATTATTCGTTATATTAAGGGCACTATTGGGATGGGTCTATGGTATCCGAAAACCGGAGATTTCTCAATGACGAGTTATTCGGATGCCGACTATGCGGGTTGTAGAGTAGATAGAAAGAGTACTAGTGGGACATGTCAATTTCTTGGTAATTGTCTTGTTTCATGGTCCTCTAGGAAACAAAATTCCGTTGCACTCTCAACCGCCGAGGCGGAGTATGTTGCCGCGGGGCCTTGTTGTGCACAAGTCCTTTGGATGAAACATACTCTCCTTGATTTTGATTTGCATTTTGATCATATAAAAATATTTTGTGATAATACTAGTACTATACACATGACTAAGAATGCAAATCAACATAGTAAGACCAAGCACATTGAGATTAGATATCACTTTCTTAGAGATCATTTTGAGAAAGGAGATATAGATATTGATTATGTTTCTACGGATTTGCAACTAGCCGATATTTTCACTAAACCTCTTGATTTTGCTAGATTTTCGTTTATTTGTGGAGAACTTAATGTTTGTATTATTGATTAAACATGTGATTCCTAACCCTTTTTGATGTATGACAAAAAGGGGGAGAATAAGTTAGTGCATGATAAAAATAAATTTATATGGTCTTGGTTCCATATAAGTTTATATGAGTTTATATATGTTTTTGTTGTCTTGTTTTGTTTTCATGCGTTTTGAGAATTCTTGTGTTTTGTTAGTATCAAGAAAATAACATGTGATTTTTATTATTGTTTCAATTGGTTTAAATTGGTATCAAGAGCATATATGTTTTTATATTTTCAATGAATTCTTGTGTTTTGAGTTTAAATGTTTTCTTTATATAGCATAATTTGAGGGGGAGTTTTCTCCTCCCCTATATTTTTATCTTGTAGCCTATTTGTTTTGTCATCATCAAAAAGGGGGAGATTGTAGGCCCAAAAGGTTACACTCTCCATTTATTGAGTTTTGATGATGACAAACAAATTAGTGCTATTTGGTACTAATGAGTTTGTTTAAGATAAGTTTCAGGTTAGTACCATATTTGGAGGCCATTGCTTAGCTATTGCAACAACTTCTAGGTTTCATGAAGCAAAGAAGGCATATTGCATATCAAGGAAGGAACATAGAAGAAGGGGCTCTAGCAAGGCATAGCATGGCTCTAGACTTGAAGATTGCTTAACAAGATTTGTTTTTAGTTTTATAGGTTTAGAATTTTGTTAAAGAATGATGGATAGGTTTGAAGCTCAATCACACACGTTTTTGCGCACATATTGTTTCTAAGATGATTTTCCATAAAATGTACAAAAATATTTTGATACAAAATCCTCTGCCTACAAATCAATTTTTATGTTTTATACTTAGTACTATTTAAAGATATTTTTCATAAAAATCAAAGTCTTTTCAAAATTGTGTTTTAAACTCAACTTTTGACCTGAGCCGGTCGACCGTGCCTGTGTCAGTCTTGTCCGGTCAACCGGACAAGTCGACCGTGGTTCTGGCAGATACACGTATCAGTGTGCATGTTTGCCGGTCGACCGGGCGGTCGACCTGACTGTAGTAGCTTTGCTCTCGGGTTTGTTGGGTCGACCGGGCGGTCGACCGTTTGCCTGTAACGGCTCTATTTTTGAATAGGCGGTCGACCGACCGGTCGACCGGACTAGCCGTTGAACAGTAAACGGCTATTTTCTGGGCTGTTTTAAATTTTGTCTTTTTGTGTTTAAAATTAGTTTAAGGGATATATTTCAAACTTAATACTCTCTGATTAAGCCTAATTATGTTTTATCCCTAAACCCTAGCCCTCTCCTATAAATAGGGGTGTTTGGGGAGAGATTGTTCACAACAATTAATTACAAGAGAAAAATTCCAAAAGTTTCCAAGTTTAAGGCTTTCAAAAGATCTTGGTTTTTGTGCTGAAATTCTCTCATTTTCTGAAGTGTTTTTCAAAAGAATTCTCTGATTTCATTTTCTTTTCTCCTTGCACACAAGAGCTTCATTCCTACTCATTGTTCTCTAAGGACCTTTTGTAAGGGAAGAGACATTTGAAAGAGAGAGTTTGTGATCTTTTGACTACTCAAAAATTGCTTGTAATTGAGATTGTGGAGTTGGGTACTCCGGTGTAATTATGATTTCTTTGTGATAGTGGAAGTAGCTAGAATCCTTCTGGGGAAGGCGGGGAGTAGAGCTGGGTGCTCGAACCTCGATAACATATCCTTATGTTTGCATTTGGTTTACATTCTTGCACTCCTTACTTTACTTTACTTGCACTTATTACTTGCTTATCATCATCATTGCTATATTTACTTGCTTTCATTCATCTTGTGAATCTTGTTGGGTGATTGTTACATCTTAATTTTTAATCTGTCCATTGATTAGCATTATCACCTATTCACCCCCCCTCTAGGTGATTTTCACCTCTTCCCCTATCTCTCTCTTCCTCTCACTCTCTCTCCCCTCTCTCCTCACCCTCTCTCTCGGCCTGAACCACAGCCGGGTCGTCGGCGGGCTTCTCTCGTCGCCAGCGACGCAGCAGCAGTTGCTCTGCTGCTACTGCTGCCATTGTTGTTATGGGTTCACAACCCATAACGAGTTGTGAACCCAAACCCGAATCCATTATCAACCCTTACCCATTTACCCATTATACTTCAGTTATGGGTTTGGGTATTGGATCTAAACCTGCCCCACTAAGCAACCCAAACCCACATCCAATAAATAAAGGTAATATTACAGAAAACCCCCTGATAATTTATACTATTCGCAACTGATATATTTTTATTACATATTTAACCCATATTTTATTATTTTTAGTGTTCGAGCGATATCTAGAGCCTCCGGAGTCCGTGGGAAAGAGAGCTATCTTTACATGAACAGTTTGTGAGTGTTTTTCTTTTATAAATTATAGTTATCGTAGTTAAATAAATTGATTGATTGCTTTACTAAATAAGTCGTGTTTATCAGTTAATCACTGATAATTACCCATTACACTAGATACTGTTATTTCATGTAAAAGTATCACCGTTACTCAGGCACTGATACACATGACACTATCATAACATGTTCATGAATCAGTGATATATGTAAAAGATATTACACGTACCACAACTCATTCTTATTGGCCCACCGATATATAGATACACCAACTCATTTGTCACCAACATGTCATATATTGGTATCATTGTTACATGGACGCTCGATACACAGTTATATCATGTTCACACATTACTGTTACGTATTCACTGGTAGACATGCATTGTTTTATATTCTCGTCATATAGATCACCGTTCATATTGCATATATTATTGTTGCATGTATCTTCTTGTACTCCTGTTACATAAATATTTCCCGTTACTGATATTGCTATTCTTGTTACTGGATACATGAGCTGTTGATATGTGCTGTGTGGAATCACACATCTCTTGTTTCCCGTTATCTTATTTTATGTTATCAACAGAGCTCATGTCCTGTTATCATGTTACATGTACTATTCTTGTTCATGATACCCTGTGTACATTAAATGTATTACATATAACATGGGGTTGGGGGAGCCTTGACGGTTGAGTAGATCTTGTCTGGTGGATGTCTGGATCTATTATTTGTCCCACTGCAGGGACAGGGGTAGTGTGGCTACTGACCGTTATAGCTCATGAGCTCCCGTTTCCCGTTATGTTGTTAGCTCACGGAGCTCCCATTTTCTGTTACTTGTTTCACCCTGGCGGGTTGGCCCTGGTCTCAACAGCCAGGGAGTCTTGGTATGGCCGTGATCCCGGGTATGCACGGGATACACCTACCCGATTAGAGCTCCTTGACTATTGGGTTTTCAATTAACATCATAAAACGGTATCAACAATAGTGACGACAGGAATAATTATTATCTTGTCACTCTCTCGTTTGGATAATGGTACACGTATGCCATGTTCGGATGGGTTGGACTGGAGTGCGGGCTCCAGTATGAACTGCCATTGGTATGGGACACTAGAAGAGACTGATTAAAATATCAGGTGGTACCAATTGTTATTATTGTATAAGTAACATGACTTGCTTGATACATGTATCCTATTGTTTAATTGAACTTGTTACTATTCCTGATAATTTATCCACTACCATGTTACGCATGTGACCTGTCTACTTTATTCCACTTCCTGAAACATGTTACACTTTCTGTGGTAGCATACTATTCATGTAAACATAGACTCTGCCTTTTATGTATTCTCTGTGCCATATATATTCTTCATGCACATACTATTCCTGGACACTCATGACACTATAGTAAGATTATTCATGTTTCCCATAGACACCGTCAGGTTATTATTTATATACATACGAATAACATGCTAGGTAATGATGATTTTATAGTACTGCTAAATAATACTGTTATAACATACTAGGTATTGTTGGATATTATATATTATCGTGATTGTACTACTGTAGTATATATTATTGCTTCCTTCATTTTACCACTCACTAGGTCACTTTCTGACGACCCTGGGTTTGCATGCCAGGTTGGAGATCCCTGCTATCATATTGTCAGATATGTCATTGGATTCACATAGGCGACTCATCATCAGACCATTTATAGGTATCTTTGTGATTTGTTTCTGTTATCTTATTTAGCCCCTTTCTCATATCTTTTATGATCACTAACCTCTTTCTGCAGGTATTCTTGTACTTATTTAAAGCTGGAACTCTTTGTTGGAACCTATTTCGTTGAAGACGTTCGTGAAGATCAAATTCAATTGGAGCTCTAACTCATGAAGAATCAAGAGTCCGACATGATCAAGTTGTGCCAAAGAGGGTTGAGATGTTGTGATTTGTAAAGATGAAATAGCATGTAAAAGCCTTGATGCACACACATATATCATAGCCTATTAGTAGACTTGACCCTTCCTATTAGTAGACTTGACCCTGCCTATTAGTAGACTAATAGGGTGATTAGTCGACTTATAAAAATGATTAGTCGACTAATAATGTTATTAGTCGACTTATATATTTCCCTAGTCGACTAATACATGGTATAGTCGACTTATAGATTTCCCTAGTCGACTATCTTTTGTCCTGAAAGATCTCAACTCTCTGTTTGTCACTGTTAGTCGACTTAACAGTTTATATAGTCGACTAATAGATGTTGTAGTCGACTTATACCCAATATTAGTCGACTAACCCAGTATAAATTGCCCAACTTAGTCGACTAACTCATATCTCAAGTCGACTATAGGCAGTTTCTGACTGTTGGACAGTTTTCTTTATCTGATCCTTTTGGCAACGTTTTCCAACGTCTATATCATCTGAATTGGTCCTATAACTACCCTAACTAACCCTAGTCTACAGCTATAAATAGGAAAGTTATTCCTAAGGCCAAGGTTAAGACAAACAAGATTTTCATTCAGTTTTCCAAAGCCAAATTCCAGAAAAACCTAAAAACTGATTTCCTAACTTCTGTTCTTCACCAAAAGACAATTCCATTAGTGAAGTTCTCTGAAGTTCATCTTTCCTATACTGTACCTTGTCCACATACACATTCAGTATCAAGGCTATAGGAAAAGTATTGTAATTCTCAAAGTGTTTATTTGTACACGGGAGGCTTCTTGGTTGAAGAGGCAGTTGTACAAAGGTAAAGGTATTCTCTTGGTAGAAGAGAAGGTGTTCTCTTGGTGGAAGAGAAGGTGTACACATTTGGAGAAGGGGATTCGACAAGTGGTGTACATGTTGTAGAGATTTTGGGTGGCAAGATCAAGGATAAAGGAAAATCTCAAGCGGGTGGCTTGGGGACTGGATGTAGGTCACAAGGACCGAACCAGGATAAATCTCTTTGTTTGCGTTTGTCAATTTCTGAGATTTGTTTTCTTTACTTGCAAGTTTACTTATTTGCTTAACTATTAATCCTTCCTGTCAAGTGTTGTGTTGATTTGATTATAGATCCTACATTTGGTATAAGAGCGGGACCCAACAATTGGTATCAGAGCCCGGCACCAACATCAAGGTTCAAGGCAACAACCGGCGTACACGCTCTGATCCAACAATTGGTATCAGAGCCCTGCATACCCTGAACCAGCATACAAGCTCGGGTACAAGTCAACAACAAGGATGGCAACGGAGTTTTCATCATCCCAATTCAAGGAAGGACATTCTACACAGCGTCCACCGTTATTTGACGGAACCAACTACAACTATTGGAAGTGTAGAATGAAGATCTACTTGCAGTCACTCAACTACGACCTTTGGAACATCGTAGAAGCGACGTACACCAAGCCTACAACCAACTACAACGCTTGGAGTGAAGATCAAAAGAAGAACGCGAACCTTGACGCAAAAGCAATGAATGCTCTATTCTGTGCCCTTACCAAAGAAGAGTTCAACCGAGTGTCAACAGCAACTTCTGCATATCAAATTTGGCATACTCTTCAGGTAACACATGAAGGTACTAGTAAAGTTAAGGAGTCTAAAATTTCTGTTCTTGTCCACAGGTTTGAGTTATTCAAAATGGAGGAGAATGAAACCATATCCGAAATGGTTACAAGATTCACCGACATCACCAATACTCTTGCATCCCTTGGAAAGGACTACACCCAAGTCGAAAGAGTTCGAAAGATCCTTCGTGCACTTACACCAGAATGGGAGAAGAAGACAACCGCCATTGAAGAGGCGAATGATCTCTCAACTATGACATTAGAAAACTTAATCGGTAATCTAATGGCATATGAAGTGCAGTTAGAAGAAAGGAAAAAGGACGAACGACAACACCGTTCAAAGAAGAAAGAACTCGCCTTCCATGCATCTTCCGACACGGACAATAATGACGAAGAGGAGATGGCAATGCTCTCAAAGAAGTTCAGAAAATTTCTTAAGTAAGGTAAATTCAAATGTTTTAATTGTGATAAACCAGGACATATGAAGATGTATTATCCTTTGCTCAAGAAGAAAGAAAAGTACAAGAGTAAGAAGTTCAAAAAGAAGAAGAACTACGAGGCATCTTCAGAACATAGTGATTCCTCATCTTCCGATGAAGAAGAATCCACTGAACATGTTAACTTATGTTACATGGCCATAGAAGATGAAGAGGTATCATTTTCTGAACTATCTGATGCATTTAATGAATTATTTCTTGATCTGAAAAATGAAAAACTGAAAAACAGATTTTTGTTAAAAGAAAATGAGAAACTTTTACAGGAAAATTCTGTTTATACATTACAATGTTCTTCTATAAATTCTCCACAAGATGAAACTGAAAATGTCATATCATCTTTGAAAACTGAAAATGAGAAGTTTATAAAAGAAAACATTTTTCTGAAAAAGGAAACTAAGTCTTTGAATGATAGGATTTCTATATTGGATAAAACATGATAGTTTTCAGAAATAAATATGAAGATCTTTTGCAAAATGTGACTAAGTTTAATAAAGGAAAAGAAAAATTAAATGATCTATTATCTTTTCAGAAATTGTCACATGATAAACATGGTATTGGTTATATTGCAAAATCTTCATGTTACAGTAATCCATATAGTCATTTTGTAAAAAGTAAGACTAAGAAAAGAAAGTTTATATGGATTCCAAAGAATTTAAGCTTTTATGATAAAAATACATATATTGCTTCATACATGCATGACATATGTGATTCTTGCAATTATGTATATGCTAACAGGTGGAAACCAAATTCTAAATGGATTTGGAGTCCTAAAGGTTAGATATTATCTTTTATGATTGGTACCAACTAACGTTTATCTTGCAGGTACCATATAAATTGATAAAGATCAAATTATATTTATATGTACTAATATATTTGTTGCAGGGGGAGAACAAATATTTCTCTATCTATTATAACCCTTTTCTGCAGGGGGAGGAAATATAACATATTTTTTACAGGGGGAGCACTTGTGCACACACGAAGCGTCACAATCAAAAAGGGGGAGAATGTTGGAACCTATTTCGATGAAGACGTTCGTGAAGATCAAATTCAATTGGAGCTCTAACTCATGAAGAATCAAGAGTCCGACATGATCAAGTTGTGCCAAAGAGGGTTGAGATGTTGTGATTTGTAAAGATGAAATAGCATGTAAAAGCCTTGATGCACACACATATATCATAGCCTATTAGTAGACTTGACCCTTCCTATTAGTAGACTTGACCCTGCCTATTAGTAGACTAATAGGGTGATTAGTCGACTTATAAAAATGATTAGTCGACTAATAATGTTATTAGTCGACTTATATATTTTCCTAGTCGACTAATACATGGTATAGTCGACTTATAGATTTCCCTAGTCGACTATCTTTTGTCCTGAAAGATCCCAACTCTCTGTTTGTCACTGTTAGTCGACTTAACAGTTTATATAGTCGACTAATAGATGTTGTAGTCGACTTATACCCAATATTAGTCGACTAACCCAGTATAAATTGCCCAACTTAGTCGACTAACTCATATCTCAAGTCGACTATAGGCAGTTTCTGACTGTTGGACAGTTTTCTTTATCTGATCCTTTTGGCAACGTTTTCCAACGTCTATATCATCTGAATTGGTCCTATAACTACCCTAACTAACCCTAGTCTACAGCTATAAATAGGAAAGTTATTCCTAAGGCCAAAGGTTAAGACAAATAAGATTTTCATTCAGTTTTCCAAAGCCAAATTCCAGAAAAACCTAAAAACTGATTTCCTAACTTCTGTTCTTCACCAAAAGACAATTCCATTAGTGAATTTCTCTGAAGTTCATCTTTCCTATACTGTACCTTGTCCACATACACATTCAGTATCAAGGCTATAGGAAAAGTATTGTAATTCTCAAAGTGTTTATTTGTACACGGGAGGCTTCTTGGTTGAAGAGGCAGTTGTACAAAGGTAAAGGTATTCTCTTGGTAGAAGAGAAGGTGTTCTCTTGGTGGAAGAGAAGGTGTACACATTTGGAGAAGGGGATTCGACAAGTGGTGTACATGTTGTAGAGATTTTGGGTGGCAAGATCAAGGATAAAGGAAAATCTCAAGCGGGTGGCTTGGGGACTGGATGTAGGTCACAAGGACCGAACCAGGATAAATCTCTTTGTTTGCGTTTGTCAATTTCTGAGATTTGTTTTCTTTACTTGCAAGTTTACTTATTTGCTTAACTATTAATCCTTCCTGTCAAGTGTTGTGTTGATTTGATTATAGATCCTACATTTGGTATAAGAGCGGGACCCAACACTCTTGTATATATGGAGGTTATTTCCTGTACTGAGGCTTAGCGTACGTATGTGAGGGTATCTCCGCCCTACGTATGTACGTAGCCATAACATCCCCATACCTACGGGATCGGGGCGTTACATTGACGAAGCAAATGAATAGCCTCTGACGTCGATCGCCCCTGCATGAACCCAAACTGGTTCTCTAATATTGTAACATTCTCCCTTAACCTGTGTTCAATTACCCTTTCCCTAAGCTTCATAGTGTGACACATGAGTTTTATTCCATGATAGTTTGAACAACTCTGGATATCACCCTGTTCTTATAGAGATGTACTGATGTACTCTTCCTCCACTCATTTGGCATTTTTTTTAGTTAGCTAGGTCTTGTTAAAAGGTTTGTCAGCCCACCTCTCCTAAGCATCTCCATACCTCAATAGGAATTTCATCCAGGCCAACAGTTTTTCTTGATTTCATCCTTTTCAAGGACTCTTTATTTAGATTCGCTAATTCTGCGCATATAATTATGGTTCATATCCTGGCACTGAATGGTAAGGTCATTCAAGTATTGAGGAGAACTACTATTGAACAATTTGTCAAAATACTCTCTCCATTTTTCTTTGATTTTTTCATCTCGAACTAAAACCTTCTGATCCTCATCTTTGACACACCTCACAGTACATAAGTCTCTAGACTTTCTCTCTCTTATTCGAGCAATTATATATATATATATATATATATATATATATATATATATATATATATATATATATATATATATATATATATCCTTTTCAACATCTTTGGTGTCCAACTTCTCATATATTTCTTTGTACACTTTAGCTCTTGTATTCTGAACAGTTTTGTTAGCCTCCTTCTTGGCTAGCTTATACCTCTCAAAACTCACTCCATCACAATTTTTCTTCAAATCTCAATAAGAGTTTCGTTTGATCTTAATGGCAGCTTTTACCTCTTCATTTCACCATGATGTGTCCTTTCATGGTGGAGCACCACCCCGTGACTCACCAAATACATCTTTAGCTACTCTTTTAACGCAGCTAGTAGTTTTATTCCATATTGTATTGAGATCATCTTGGGCTTTCCAATCTGCTTCATGTACTACTCGATCTACAAAAAATCCTTGGTTACCTTCTTTTAGTCGCCACCATTTAATCTTAGGATCTAACTTACGTTTAATCTTTCTAAATCTCCTTCTAATCCAGACATATAAAATTAAGAGTCTTTGTTGGGTTACTATACTCTCACCCGGTATTACTTTACAATCCATACAGCAACCTCTATCTACTTTTCCAGTTAAAGAGAAATCTATCTGGCTCGCTGATTGTTACACATATTTGCATATTATATCACCTTCATATCATGCATTTTATATATAAATATGTGATTTTTACCCCTTTTCTCTCTAATTTTGCAGGACCACCACTTAAAGAGAAAAAGCCTTTGAATCACTTTAATTAGTGATAACCAAAGGGGTTAAATCAAAAGAATCCAAGATTTGAATTCAAAATCAGTTGAGATCTGCGCGCCTAACAAAGATTCCAGAAGACCACGTGGCTAACCAACTTGTAACAACCCTGTAACAGAAAGTTGTTAGCTAACAGACTCTCAACGGCCGCGCCTTGCCGCTTGGGCGCGGCAATATCTGGGCCGTTGAGCCCCGGATTTTGTGGCAACGGCCAAGGATCTAGAGGCTTCTCATGGATTGCTATAAATAGGTGGCCAGGGTTCGTGCGCGAAGGCAGTGAAGAGAGAGGGAAAATTTTGGATTAGTTGTAATTTTTGTTTTAGGATTCTAGTTCTTCTCTCCTTCCTCCTTGATCTCTAGCTAAATTGAGAGAGAGTTCTTCACTTGAGAGATTGTAATCAAGACTTGTGACAACCTTGAAGCAAAGATTCAATGGAGCTCTCATCTTCTTTTTACTAGAATTGAGTATGCTTTCTCTTCTTATGCTTTTAATTCTTGCATTCAATTTCTAGTTCTAGTTTAATTCTAGTTGATTTGTTTAGATCTTTGATTTCCATGGAGAATTCTTGCTTTGTTGTTAGTGTAATGGAAGGCTAGTTTCTTGAATGCATGGCTAGCTAAGCTCACCTAGCTACTACTAGCTCTAGTTGATTGTAACTTCAATTCTTGCATGCTTTCAAGTTTCTTGTGAATTCTAATGGAAAATGTTGTATCCTTGGGTGATTGCTTGTAAGATCTCTAGATGAATTGTGTATCTCTTATAAAGAGCATTTGATTGGATCAAAAGGTTGGATTACCATTGGTTATGTCATTTGATTAGCAAGAACAACTCAAGCACCTCAAGCTAACTTTGTAGTTAAGCTTTGAAGTCCTAAAGAGTTTGATTCTTCTCACCTTTGCATTAAATGAGTAACAAGCCTATATTTCCTCATTGCACACCTAGTAGAGAACCTAGTATTCAAGAAGAGCATTCTAGTTAACTCACTAAAAGGAACACTAAGTCTTCAAGAAAGAATACCACGCACTTGAACATGCAAGTCATTCTCAATTGTCTATGATTCTTGATGAGACAATATTGCAATCAACAAAAGAGGTAGTATGTTAGCAAAGAGGTTGAGTAATGCTAGCCATGCATCTTTCTAATCAAGAGAGTTTACACATTTCATTCTAGTATTCTTTCCTTTTCTTTACTTCAACACACTTCATTCACTTCATTTCACTTCTTTTTCACAATGCACCACCACCAATTCACAACTTCTTGTATATTGTTTTCTCTTGTGTGATTAACAAAGAAGAGTATTGTTTCTTGTCTCACTAGTATCGTGAAAGCTTCTACGCTTGCTCTCCTCGTGGTACGACTCGTTTTAGCTACTTGCTATAACGAAAGATTGAAACAAGGTATAATTCTTACATATTCAAAGTAAACAAGATCAAAGGTGAATTCTAAACCCTAAACCATCTCTTAAATACCTGATTCTTGTACAATTAACATCATATACCTTGTGAATCTCAATCAATTTTTGGCGCCGTTGCCGGGGAGAGCAACGGTATTTTTACAAGTGAGAAACTAAACAATATATCTTCTCTGTTGCAGGTACAGGTTGAAGATTCAGAAAATCTTGCATTGCAGTAATATATAAGCGAACCTGGGCCTCTGCTCTCGAAAGCAGAGACCAGGATCCCTCTGACTTGCCGCGTTCTGCCGCACGAGCGCGGCAAGAAAGAGTTGACTACTAACCAGTTTTCTGCAGGGCTTTGCTCTCTGCAAAATACTACTGCTCATATATCTGAAATCTTCTATTCTTCACCTGATATTTGCTAATCAACAGTAAAAGATTTGGTGTTAATTGTTAAAAATTGTTTAGACATCTTGCATTATAGGCACGAGTCTTTCAATTACTTTACATTTACTGTTGAAGAGCGCGTGGGACAAGGTACGTAAAGCATTGCATATTGAATAGGATTCACTTGTTGTATGATTTAATTCTGCTTTGAGTGAATTTTGGTTGCTTACATCGTACACTTGCACGAATCAACTTTAAGGGCAAATCCCATAACAAAGATAAGGTGGGGATTTTATCACCCCTTCCTTAGCCCACAAACCATTTTCCCCACGCATTCACTATCCTAAGCTTCTAATTAAAATTGCTAGACGTTGGCCCCTAGGGACATCCGGACTCATCTAGGAGATTTTCCTAAGGGGGAAAAGTGTTGGAAAGTGACTTCCGCGTAATCGGTGTCTAGGAAAGGGGTTGAGGGCCGAAAGCCCGAAGGAAAGTGGTTACTTAATTAAGGAACGTCTCCGGACGGAAAACCTCCCACCTTCTTTACCCTTCCCTGGCCGATTTGCTTATAGTCAGTGTCTGCACCGAACCTCCTGTGGACGATCTATTGTTAGGAGTCGTCTAGGGCAGAAAACCTAGAAGCTAGGATTGATTGCTTTTCTTTTCTCTTGATTGTTATTTTTCATTTTCCGACTGTTTGAAAGGTGCACGTTGGTTGTGTATTTGCATGCGTGAGTGGTATCGAGAACCAATTTCTTCTAGGCTTGTGAGAACTTCTACACTGCCTCACACAACACTACTTAACACAACCATGACGAATAACGTGTCGCTGCAGGATAAGTTCTATCCGATCCGCACATCCATTCCATCCTGCATTCTCCTCCCGGACACTAATGACCATAATTTTGAGTTGAAACCTCAGTTCATAAACACTCTTCCACGATTTCACGGATTAGAATCTGAGGATGCTTACATTTTCATACGAGAGTTTGAAGAAGTATGCCTCATGATGAGGATTTCCCAGTTAAGTGAGGATGCTGTGAGACTTAGATTTGTCCCATTTGCACTAAAGGATATTGCGAAGAAGTGGCTGTACAGTCTTCCTGTCAGCTCAATCTCTTCATGGGATGATTTCGTTAAGGTCTTCCTTAAAAAATTTTATCCCATCCATAAAACAGCCCTCATGCGCAAAAACATCATGCAATTCAAACAAGAGCCCAATGAGCCATTTTGGAAGTATTTTGAGCGCTTTAAGGACTTAGTTGCCCTGTGTCCCCATCACGGTATAGAGAAGTGGCGCCAATGCCAGATTATATATGATGGGCTGGACTATCAGACCAAGACTCTCCTTGAAACCATGTGTCAAGGAGAATTTCTTAAGAAAGATGAAGACCAGGGCTGGGACCTTTTTGAGGCTTTAGCGGAGAAAACGATCCAGTGGGAATCCTGCTCTGAGAAACCCACACCAACAACTTCCAGATCTGGTTTACATTCTATAGGATCCTCAATAGCAGCTGAAGCTAAGATCACGCAGTTGATGAAGAGGATTGAATTGCTGGAATCAAGGGAAAATTCTGTCGTTAGTCAAGTCAACCCATCTTCAGTAGGTAGCCCACCACGTATGGCTAGCTCTGCACCTATAATTCATCCGGGTTGTACTTTTTGTCATGATCTGAATCATGTGTTGGAAGAGTGTCCTGTGTATTACTCTCAAAATTTTCAGGAGAGTATGAATGCAGCGTATACCAGACCTCCATACAATCCTTATTCCAAGACCTACAATCCAGGATGGCGTAACCATCCTAACTTCTCATGGAGTCAGTCTGGTCCTGAGCAGTCGAGACAACCATTTCCACATCAACAATATCCTGCTCAGGCACATCCACCTACTTACCAAAACTCACCAAATTTCAATTCGTATCAGAGTCCACCCAGATTCCAACCATTCCAAAATTCTGTGCCATATCAAGCCAATTTTCAACCCCAATATCAACAACAACAACAGCATCCACCACCCAATCCTTCAGATAAGAAAATCTCTGAGTTGGAGAAGATGATAGAGACTTTGTCCAAAACACAAGCTGCAATGATGAACAATCAGCAGCAGGACATGAATAAACTGCAAATCCAAATAGGACAGTTGGCTAATTCCTTGACTGAAAGGCAAAAAGGAATGCTGCCTAGCCAACCTGTGCCTAATCCCAGAGCCCATTTTCCTCTACATGAAGTTGAAGACCTAGGCCCTAGCCAAAACCAATGTCAAGCCATTCACATCCTTAGGTCTGGAAAACATGTAGACAACAAGGTCTCAAATCAATCTCAAAAATTTGTTCCAAAATCTGTGTCGAATCCATCAACTTCTGTTCCAGTTCAACCTTTGCAAAATATTCCTTCATCAAGTTCACAACCATCCACGTCTCAATCAAAAGGAAAAGAGAAAGTTGATGAGCAGACTTATAAGCCTATTGCCCCATTCCCAAACAGGCTTACAAATCATAAGAATAATGCTCATATGGAGAAGATCAGAGAGATATTTAACCAAGTACAAATCAATGTCCCTCTCTTGGATGCTATTCAGCAAGTACCATCCTATGCCAAGTTTTTGAAAGAGATGTGTACTAAGAAAAGGAAGGCAAATGTCCCTAAGAAAGTCTTTTTGGCTTCAAACCTGAGTGAATTGCTTAATGGTCCAATCCCTGTGAAGTACAAGGATCCAGGGAGCCCTACCATCTCTTGTATCATAGGGCAGACCACAGTCAATAGGGCTTTGCTAGACTTGGGAGCTAGCATCAATCTTCTTCCCTTTTCTGTGTACCAACAGCTTGGGTTAGGCAATCTTCGTCCTACCCAAATGACTATTCAACTGGCTGATCGCTCTGTTAAGATTCCCAAAGGGGAAATTACGGATGTATTAATACGGGTGGGGGAATTCATCTACCCCGTTGATTTTGTTGTTCTGGAAACACAACCCGTACATAATCACAGAGCGCAAACTCCAGTCATTCTAGGACGTCCCTTTTTAGCCACAGCAAATGCAATCATTAACTGTCGAAATGGATCGATGCGGCTGACGTTCGGAGATATGACGAAGGAGGTTAATGTCTTTCATCTGGGGAAGCAGCCAAGGGATGTGGAGAGTGACTCATTTGACGTCAACTTGATAGAGGGATTGACCAGCGAACACGTGGAGGAGATGGAGTACGAATCTGAAGAGGAATTCGAGTTAGAAGCTGATGACCTAACTCTTGATCAGATTGTTGGATCAGATATTGAAAAGAGTACTAATTCCACTTCTATTCTTCCCTTGCACCACGAGCAACCGGTTATAGATCCAGTCCCTTCTTCTGAGCTTAAGGCTCTTCCCACCCATCTCAAGTACAAGTACTTGGGTGAGAAGGAATCCTTTCCGGTAATCATTGCATCTAATCTTACGGAACAACAAGAAGAGGACCTTTTGACTGTGCTTAGGGAAAATAGAGAAGCCATTGGTTGGACCATGGCTGATATTAAGGGGATTAGTCCTACGATTGTCCAACATAGAATTCACTTGACGGAAGAGGCCAAGCCTAAAAGAGACCCACAGCGTCGACTTAACCCAATAATGCAAGAAGCTGTTAGATCGGAGATTCTGAAACTCTTAGACAATGGGATCATATATCCCATATCCGATAGTCAATGGGTGAGTCCGGTCCACGCTGTGCCTAAAAAAGCTGGCTTTACTGTTGTGGAAAATGAGAACAAGGAATTGGTACAAACGCGTCTTCCAACGAAGATTCGAGTTTGTATTGATTATAGGAAATTGAATAGCGCCACACGTAAAGACCACTTCCCACTTCCGTTCATTGATCAGATGTTAGAGAGATTGGCGGGGCATGAGTATTATTGTTTCCTGGATGGATATTCAGGATATAATCAGATCCCTATTGCGCCCGAGGACCAAGAAAAAACGACCTTCACCTGTCCGTTTGGAACTTTTGCATACCGTCGGATGCCCTTCGGTCTTTGTAATGCTCCAGCAACATTTCAACGTTGCATGTTGAGCTTGTTCTCGGACATGGTGGAGAAATTTCTGGAAATCTTTATGGATGATTTTTCTATATATGGGGATACATTTGAACAGTGCTTGTACCACCTGAAGATGGTTTTACAACGATGCACGGAAAAGAATTTGACACTTAATTGGGAAAAGTGTCACTTCATGGTTAAGCACGGAATTGTATTGGGGCACAAGATATCGAGCGTCGGAATCGAGGTAGACAAGTCTAAGGTGGAAGTTATCACCAAGCTCACTGAACCACAATGTTTGAAGGACATTAGATCTTTTCTAGGGCACGCTGGCTTCTATAGGAGGTTCATTCAGGGGTTTAGCAATATTGCAAGACCCTTGACAAATCTCCTAGGAAAAGATGTACCCTATGTCTTTGATGAAGAATGTCGAAAGTCGTGGAAAGAGCTGAAGGATAGACTTGTTTCTGCGCCTATCATATCTGCACCGGACTGGACCAAGCCATTTGAAATTATGTGCGATGCCTCTGACTTTGCGATAGGCGCTGTTTTAGGACAGCGTATTGAAAACAGGCAGCACGTGATATACTATGCTAGCAGAACGCTTAACGACGCCCAGCTGAATTACACGACCACTGAAAAAGAATTTTTGGCAGTCGTTTTTGCGTTAGAGAAGTTCCGCCAATATCTGCTAGGTTCCAGGACCATCATTTTTACTGACCACTCCGCCCTGAGGTACTTAATGCAAAAGAAGGACGCAAAGGCGAGATTGATAAGATGGATCCTTCTTTTGCAAGAGTTTGACTTGGAGATAAAGGATAAAAAGGGCGTTGAGAACGTGGTTGCGGATCATTTGTCAAGGATCCCAAACGCTCCTCATGAGAAAATACCTATTAATGAAGACTTTCCTGACGAGCACATTCTGGCGATGAGTGGAGAGCCCTGGTATGCCGATATTGTAAACTACCTTGCTACCAGGCAAATTCCTTCCCATTGGTCAGGACAAGACAAACATCGTTTTCTGAGCCAGATGCGGTTTTTCTTTTGGGATGAACCGTATCTATTCAAGTACTGTCCTGACCAAATTATTCGAAGATGCCTTCCAGAGGATGAACACCAGAGTGTCTTGACATTTTGTCACAAGTTAGCTTGCGGTGGACACTTTGGTCCACGGAAAACTGCGGAAAAAGTGCTCCAGAGTGGATTCTACTGGCCCACTCTCTTTAAGGATGCCTTTACCTTTTGCAAGCTTTGTGATAGATGTCAAATGACGGGTCGTATTACACAAAGGAACATGATGCCCCTCACACCCATCTTGGAAGTCGAAATTTTCGACCTCTGGGGCATCGATTTTATGGGACCCTTTCCTCTGTCCTACGGCAACCAGTACATCTTGGTAGCCGTAGATTATGTTTCTAAGTGGGCCGAAGCGATTCCTACACGGACTAATGACAATCAAATTGTCATTAAATTTTTAAGAGAGTACATCATTTCACGCTTCGGAGCCCCCCGTGCGATATTGAGCGACTATGGGAGTCACTTCTGCAATAGGGCTTTTGAAGCCTTGATGAGGAAATACTCCATTTCTCATAAATTGTCCACGGCCTATCATCCTCAGACCAATGGGCAAGTTGAGGTAACAAACAGACAGATAAAACTCATTCTGGAGAAGACCGTAGGACAGAATCGTAAGGATTGGTCCGTCAAACTGACTGATGCCTTATGGGCATACAGGACCGCTTACAAGACTGTCCTTGGTATGTCTCCGTACCGAGTTATATTTGGAAAAGCATGTCACTTGCCCGTTGAGTTAGAACACCGTGCACTATGGGCTTTAAAACAACTGAATCTTGATTTGGATAAAGCCGGTGTTCTCAGGAAGCTGCAATTATCTGAGCTGGAGGAGCTACGAAACGAGGTATACGATAACGCTCGGATTACAAAGCACAGGACCAAGCTGTTTCATGACAAGTCCATTCACAGAAAGATTTTTGTTGTCGGTCAACAGGTTCTGTTATACAATTCTCGACTCCACCTTTTCCCTGGTAAGCTACGTACCAGGTGGTCAGGACCTTTTATTGTGCAGACTGTCTTTTCTCACGGAGCAGTCGAGATTCTTGATCCATCCAATGGCAATAAATTCACTGTAAACGGACAACGCTTAAAGCCATTTTTCACCACAGAGTCATTGTCACACAACGTTCACGAGTTGGGTCTTTCCGACCCAATTTATTTGTGACCTTTCCATTTGTATATTTTCCCATACATTTTTCATGAAAATCATTTGGGGACCTCTTTTGTAAATATTTTTCTTTTGCATTTTTTGTAAATAAAAATTTTTTTTGGGATTTTTGTACATGAAAAGAATTTCAAACCCTAGGATTCCTTTCATATTCAAAAGTTTTGACCAAGGGTTGTAATTCAAGATTTGACCTAGGGGTAATTTTGTACATCCCACTTTTTACCTACCCTACTTAAACATCTCCTACTCACTTCATCCTTCCTCACCCGAGCACATATTTTCAGATCTGAGAGCTCCTTCCCAAACCCAACCTCCTCCAAAAATTTGATCCCAAAAATCCTCCACTTTGCCGCGCCCTGCCGCCCGTACGCGGCCATTCTGTCAGATTAGGTGCGCCGGAAAGCTTCATTCTGGTTGATTTTCAGTGCTGAACACAGATCCAGAGAGAGTTTTCCCGATACCAACTCTGGTGCCTTCTGTGCACCTATTTTTGATTTCCCCCCACGATTCTCCGGGGGTGGTTTGATCTCTTGGTCCCTTTTTGCTCTAAATTTTAATCATGGCCCCTAGCTTATTTGTGGAGAAGGATTTTTCTCTATTATTGAATGATGAAGGGGGATTTGGGCATATATTTTTAGATCGTATTCATGCGTGGAATTGGTACTCCCTAGTATATGATAACTATGATAATGATGCCTATTATTGCCCTCATTTGGTCACAACATTCTACAACTTATTGGATCATGCATCAGTTAATCATAACACTCACCAATTCACGGTTCATATGCCATTTGGTGACATCTTTGTCACCATTCCACTAATTTCTGAGACCACTGATATACCCATTCATCCCCATTACACTGACCCTTTACCACTAGTTGATTACATGCCTCTCATGGGGGTCCGCTGCACCGAGCAGGACCGTGGGCTCAAAGCCCAGTCCACATTTCGAAATGTACACTGCATTGGACGTTTGCTCCAACGCAATGTTTTTGGACTTGATCATTCCACAACTTTCAACAGGCCTGTGTTACAAATCATTCATGACTTAATGACTAATAGACACACAGTCTGTTTGAATAGGGCTATTTTCAACTCCATACTTGATAATTCCTCCCGCACTCGAGGTGCAAAATATTCTCATCCAGTGTTAATTACACGTCTCTGTAGAAATTTCATACCGGATGATGTATTTAACTCATTTGAACGCGTGTATGTTATAGCTGAGAGACCCACGAGTTCATACACTGGTTGTTTACATGCACTTTGGTCACCTCGTGCCCAACCTGAGGACATTCCTGTGGAGTCCTCCTCGGAGGAGAGTTTAGAGGAGGTAGATGAGCCCCAATTCTGGCGACAGGACCCACCAGCAGAACCAAGAGCCTTCATGTCCACCATTTGGAAGGGCATGAAGAAGATATTTAGGGGACAAGTGAGGCTTCGGAAGAAAGTAGAGGAGCAATCTTCTAGATTAGCTGAGATGGAGGCGACTTTGAGGAGAACACAGTCTGCTGGACCAAGCACTTCTGCTGGTCCACAGAGACGGCGGAGGGAGTGACTTTTCACCTTTTACCTGTTTCATGCATTCTTTTTATCTTGCATACATCGAGGACGATGCATGAGATAGGTATGGGGGGGTAGATACTAACTTAGGATTTTTCATTTTCTTGTTAGGTTTTTTATTTTTTTTAGGATTTTTACTTTCTTTTTAGGTCTTTTATTTTTAGATTTTATTTTTTTTTAGATTTTCCACTTTCTTTTTAGATTTTATCTTTTCTTTTAGAAAAAAATAATAAAAATAAAAAAAAATAAAAAATAAAAACTTTTTGAAATAAGAAACAATGTTTTGATCTATTTTTAAGAAAATTAAGATGTATCTTAGAAATTAAGAAAGCCTTAATTATGACATCTTAAACCTAGTTGAAGTAATAGATCTTGTTTAAGATTATAGGCTAAGTAAGTAAAATTGGTGAGATATTTTTATCTTGAATTTTGCCTTAGATAATTATGCACTTCACACTTACACATTTCTTGGGATGGAAACAAAGACCAAAAATGCCATATATATAAAAAAAAAAAAAAGAGAAAAAAAAAATATATATATATATAAATAAAACATCACCTATTAAGCTGGAGAATTGTGCCTCAAGAAGCATGATTATTCACGCCTAAACGGTGGTAAAGGAAATAAATAATCCCCTTTAGTCTTGTGGCCTTTTCTACTCGAGACCTTAAACCCGAGGGATGTTTTCTCATCTGGTGCCCTAAGACCGTCTGGTTTGGGAGTCATCGGTTAAAGGCTCGCTACAAGGGTATACTAGAAAGCCTAGACTAAGGGAAGATTAAATAAAAAAAAAAAGAGAAAAAAAAAAATATATATATATATATATATAAATAAATAAATGGCTTTATGGTTGGAGTTGAAATCCCGAGAAATTTTCACTTACACGGTGTGCATACTATCTAGGTTTTATGAAAGATAAAATATTCAATCCAATTTTTAACTCTTACCTTAATTAAAAACAAGATCTTGCATGGATACTAAGTTTAAGGGAGAATGATTATAGGTGGACTTATGACCTAGGATCACTTATATTTTTGCAAAAATAGTTTGTAAACATGTCTCTTATTCAAAATGCGTTTTCAAAATACTAACATTTGTCTTCTTTCTTTATGGATTTTGTGGGTGTAATCCGCTGAAAACCCTCAGGAGACAACACTCCTCCTCTAGGGTAACCTAGAGGTTTAACGGCTTGTTGCACGTGCTCAGTGCAATCGTGTCACCTACGAAAGTGGTGTAATAAATTAGTTAGGATTTCTTTTTCTTTCTTTTTCTTTTCTTTTTGCTCGAGGACGAGCAAAAGCTAGGTATGGGGGTGTGATTGTTACACATATTTGCATATTATATCACCTTCATATCATGCATTTTATATATAAATATGTGATTTTTACCCCTTTTCTCTCTAATTTTGCAGGACCACCACTTAAAGAGAAAAAGCCTTTGAATCACTTTAATTAGTGATAACCAAAGGGGTTAAATCAAAAGAATCCAAGATTTGAATTCAAAATCAGTTGAGATCTGCGCGCCTAACAAAGATTCCAGAAGACCACGTGGCTAACCAACTTGTAACAACCCTGTAACAGAAAGTTGTTAGCTAACAGACTCTCAACGGCCGCGCCTTGCCGCTTGGGCGCGGCAATATCTGGGCCGTTGAGCCCCGGATTTTGTGGCAACGGCCAAGGATCTAGAGGCTTCTCATGGATTGCTATAAATAGGTGGCCAGGGTTCGTGCGCGAAGGCAGTGAAGAGAGAGGGAAAATTTTGGATTAGTTGTAATTTTTGTTTTAGGATTCTAGTTCTTCTCTCCTTCCTCCTTGATCTCTAGCTAAATTGAGAGAGAGTTCTTCACTTGAGAGATTGTAATCAAGACTTGTGACAACCTTGAAGCAAAGATTCAATGGAGCTCTCATCTTCTTTTTACTAGAATTGAGTATGCTTTCTCTTCTTATGCTTTTAATTCTTGCATTCAATTTCTAGTTCTAGTTTAATTCTAGTTGATTTGTTTAGATCTTTGATTTCCATGGAGAATTCTTGCTTTGTTGTTAGTGTAATGGAAGGCTAGTTTCTTGAATGCATGGCTAGCTAAGCTCACCTAGCTACTACTAGCTCTAGTTGATTGTAACTTCAATTCTTGCATGCTTTCAAGTTTCTTGTGAATTCTAATGGAAAATGTTGTATCCTTGGGTGATTGCTTGTAAGATCTCTAGATGAATTGTGTATCTCTTATAAAGAGCATTTGATTGGATCAAAAGGTTGGATTACCATTGGTTATGTCATTTGATTAGCAAGAACAACTCAAGCACCTCAAGCTAACTTTGTAGTTAAGCTTTGAAGTCCTAAAGAGTTTGATTCTTCTCACCTTTGCATTAAATGAGTAACAAGCCTATATTTCCTCATTGCACACCTAGTAAGAGAACCTAGTATTCAAGAAGAGCATTCTAGTTAACTCACTAAAAGGAACACTAAGTCTTCAAGAAAGAATACCACGCACTTGAACATGCAAGTCATTCTCAATTGTCTATGATTCTTGATGAGACAATATTGCAATCAACAAAAGAGGTAGTATGTTAGCAAAGAGGTTGAGTAATGCTAGCCATGCATCTTTCTAATCAAGAGAGTTTACACATTTCATTCTAGTATTCTTTCCTTTTCTTTACTTCAACACACTTCATTCACTTCATTTCACTTCTTTTTCACAATGCACCACCACCAATTCACAACTTCTTGTATATTGTTTTCTCTTGTGTGATTAACAAAGAAGAGTATTGTTTCTTGTCTCACTAGTATCGTGAAAGCTTCTACGCTTGCTCTCCTCGTGGTACGACTCGTTTTAGCTACTTGCTATAACGAAAGATTGAAACAAGGTATAATTCTTACATATTCAAAGTAAACAAGATCAAAGGTGAATTCTAAACCCTAAACCATCTCTTAAATACCTGATTCTTGTACAATTAACATCATATACCTTGTGAATCTCAATCACTCGCACTTGATCCACTTCTAAAAGTGATCAAATGAGACTCTCTCTTCCTAAACCAAGTATTCGCTAAGATCAAATCATATGATAAAGTAAAATCTAGAATCGAGTTACCTGGTTATTTCTTTCCCCAAAATCAAATTCTCCATGTATACTATCAAACCCATAACGACTAGTTCCTACATGCCCATTGAGGTCACCGCCTATGAAAAGCTTTTCTCTTATAGGCGTGCCTTGCACAATCTCATCTAAATCCTCCCAAAATTGACGCTTACTTGACTCATCAAGTCTTACTTGTGGTGCATAGACACTAATAATATTAAAAATCTCCTTACCTAAAATAAGTTTAACTAGTAAAATTCTATCACCCTTTCTCCTAACTCCAGTACATCCTCAAAAATTGTTTATCTATGATCACACCAAACCCATTACGATTTCTATCTCCACCAATATACCAAAGTTTGTAACCCCAAGGCTCTATAATTCTAATTTTTTCACCTATCCACTTAGTTTCCTGTACACACAAAATACTAATATTTCATTTAACCATAGCATCAACTAACTCTGCTAATCTACCTGTAAGAGAACCTATGTTTCATGATGTTAACCTAATCCTATATTCATAAGCTAACTTCTTTACCTTCACCTGTTCATAAAAGTGTGGGAACCCTTGCTCATTTGACACCACATCCGGGCGCCGATGTGGCGCGTCGTTTATGGACGATGACCTAGCAACCCTTGCCCACTTTTTACTATATCCGGGCTCCGATGTAGCGCGTTGCTCAGTAGGGAACACCCCAACAAAATTTAGTTCTTGGTTCATGTTCATAGTATGTGATAATATTTTATGTTGGCTGTCACAAGCCTACCACAGCCCTACTCCTTTATCCTGGCTTGGGACAGGCAGTGAACGGTGCACTAGCGGAGTTAAAATGCATATGATATAAGAGAAAAATATCATACCAATAATAGACAATCAGTCCTGTAATGACCCAATTGTTGACAGTTTTCACATTTATGCTACTTCACCTCCTTCGGTGATAGAGAATTTTCAAATTCAGACTTTATCCTAAATACACTTTTGGGCCTCTCCTTTCTAGGCACAGGACCAAGAGGATCGCGTATTGTTATTTCTTCACCGCCTCTCAATGCCACCACTGAAGCGCTAGACCAACATTAGTTTCAGTCTACGATGATTGATTATTCAATATTATGGATTTGAAGTCATTATTAGTTTTTATAGCAAATCCTTCCAACACACCATCCAACTCGGAAAGATGATATCCGAATCTGATACCATTTCGAGAATTGCATTAAATTTAGATTGAAATGACCACAATCTTGTAGTTTCTCAGATATCTTGATCTGGACAGATTTTTATACCATGTTCAATTCCAACATTCTTGTAACGAGTATCAAATCTCCACCTCTGTAGTATATAAGATTCTAGAACATATGTAACATGATTGCACCATAAGATGCACAGAATATGTCTACAAAGGATCTCCTTAGTTTCAGATAAGGCAAAACTACAAATAACATGAAGCTCACCACAAATCTCATAACTGATTTTATCCCATTTATCTTTTGATTCAGAAAAGTCACCAACTAAATAAGTTATTCTTGAGCTTTCAGTTTCCAACTCTTCGAAATAATGTCATTACAACTGCCCATTTCTTCTGAAACAACTTTAAAATGTTCCTAGAATAAAACTTCACACCTTGTATTTCATATGGATCTGAGGTACAAGTAGGGACACAATTCAAACACAGGAAGTCTTCTTGAGATTTAGCTCTACAACGAGCAGCGACATCTTTATCGTATTGGTTGAAAAACTCAATAAGTTTTGTGTTTGCATTCACGAACCCATCAAAAAAAGAATTAATACTCTCAGATATTTAACTAGTTATCATTTCAGCCCAAAAAATGTCCTTCAGATAAGCGTCCAGCTAACGTGTTTGCAATATGTACATCTTTACCAACTAACTGTCTTCTTCTTCATTTATATCATATTTTTGCTTCATCACTCTCTAACCTTTCTTGCATGTGCGTATATCACGAGAGAAATATCAAAAATTGAAATCAATAGAAAAATTATATCCATATTTGTTCATTAGCGGGATTTGTTGCTCAGCAATATATTTCCATATATGTCAAAAATAAAATCAGTGCCGGTAATTAGGAAAAACTATCCTGATAGTATTACCTATCTGGGCATCCTGATTGGTAATGATTTCCTTTGGTGCAACTCTGTGCATGCATTTGAGTTATTTCTTGAAAAGCCAAACAAATGAATATCTTTTCTCATCTGTGAGCAATGCATAACCAAACAAAATAGATTATTGATGATGATTCACTCCAGTGAATGAACCGAAGGGCAGGTTTAAATGATTAGTCTTGTATGTTATGTTAAAAACTACCTCAGAAAAACTTAAATACTAAGATATTTCTACTCCATTGGCCCAAAAGACACTTCTTAGAGTGCATGCACAATCAATCTCACTAGCAAAAAAAAATTTCAAGATTTGACATTGCTTTCTCTTGAAAATATTTGATGATAGAAATGAACTCTTGCCTAATATTTTTACTCTTATGTCAAACATAATCAATACATTATTGCACGCTTAATTATTCGCCCCCTTATCCAGGATCCATTACATTAACTATATGGGCAATATTAGAAGGACGAATTTATACATCATCCGAATTTGTCATAATGGTTCTGCTCATCTTTGATCGATGTGTCTGATGATAGTAAAAGTGATGCCCCTTATCCGGACTTGATAAATCATGCGAATGCGAATCAACAAAAGATCATCTAAAACTTTTTGTCTGGTAATAAATGTAACTGAATATACATCTAAGCAAGACAATAAACTCTAGTATCAATATGACGGTTGATGATAACCCTTTCTTGTCTTTTATCCCTCAACTTTTAGACACCCTCCTTATTGTAACAATATTTTCTACAAATAACTTAATGTGGATGCTTTTGTGATTTATCTATTCCTTTTTTCCTCACGCCAAAACTCCTGTTCCTTGCTAAGAATTGTAGAAGTTATATGCTTCATCATTTGTAGCAAATTTCTTTCCTAAAAAAATAATTACGTTTCCAACAAAAAAATATTAGATTAAAGAATAGAAATAAGGTAGGACTGTGCACGGATCGCAAACCTCATGTAATAAATGACTGTTACCCAGGGATGGAACACTACTAAGAAACCCAAATATAATTGAGGACCGCGACTACGGTCGATATTTGTAATATTAGGGAAAATGTTTTATTAAACACTACGACCATTATCATAGTCTTTATATAAAAGATGGCTACTGAGACCGTGACATTAATATAATAAAGGACTGCGAATAAGGTCACAATCCTAATATAACTACAGGATGCAACTAAGGTCGCTATTTATTGCGACTTTGGAAATTCTTTTATTAAACACTGCGACTTTAATCGCAGTACTTATTTAATATATGATTGTTAGTTAGACCATAATCTTAATATAATAATGTAATTGAAGGCTGCGGCTAAGGTTGCAGTTTAAAAAATTACGAATTTTTTTATTAAAAACTGCGACCTTAGCCACAGCCTTTAATAAAAAAACATAAATTATTTGGGCATATAGAAAGTAATAAACTTGTATTCAAATTACTTTCTACCACGATTAAGGAAGAATTATCACTACATAAAAGGTTAAAAGATTGTTGATAAGGATTGTGACCTGAAAATTTTCGGTGAGGATTGCAATCAACAATGACTTAAAATGATAAAGAAATCTGAAAAAAAAATTAATTTCTTCTTTAGAATTCAATGTTCTATCTCTTGCTGCATTTGTTTTTGTTCATTGATGAAGTTGAACTTGATGAAACTTGATTTATATTCAATTAGGGAGAAAGTGGAGGGAGCCAAAGGCGAGATGGGGTGGCGGGAGATAAATTATTATTAGGACTCATCATAAAAAAAATAACAGGTCGATAGCGATAGAATACATGGAGATAAAAGATTGAGATGGAGAGATCAGAATTTCATCTAATAAATGAAATCTAGCTTTGTGAACTCAAAATCAAGATCTGATTCCACTTTTTCTAAGATCGAGGCTGTTTGCGAAATTGAAATTCAAATCTAAATGCACGCGAGAGACAGAGAGTGAATAATGAGAGGGAAAATATTAATAGAGAATATAAACCACATCCCAAGAAAAATTTGTAATTTTTGAAAAGTAGGGTCTTTTAGTAATTTTAATTCTTTCCAAAACCGGGATCTTTAAGAAGCTTACCCAGCTCTATGGTACATATTATGCCACGTCACCGTCGGCTGACATGCTCTTTCAACTGGTGGCTGATATACATTTTTCTGATATATACACACACACACACACACACACACACACACACACACACATATATATATATATATATATATATATATATATATATATATATATATATATGTATATATATATATATATACACATATATATATATATATGAGAAAAATGTATATCAGTCGCCGGCTGAGAGTCTCTCTCAGCCTGCGTTGACGTGGCACAATATTAGCCACACCACTAAGTTGCGGCCCGCTTATTAGAATAAGTTAAATTACTAAATGCCCCTCGGTAAAAGGTACTTGTCCTGTAATTGTTTATTATTATTTTTTTCTTATTTCTTTTATCACTCTTTGTCAGATTTAGGGTTTCATTTTCCTGCCATAAAGTTGTTTCTAAAAATAGCAATTTCCGGATCAGGTTTTTCTCCTTTTTATTTAATGTCGACGTCGGAGCAGTCCACTTCCCCTGCCAATTCTGGTCGCAGTCGTAAGCGATCTCTATCTCCCGATCTAAATATGGACCATATATCATCTGGTTCAACTTTCTCTTAGAATATTGAAAGTATTGAAGAGTTGAGATCTTTACATGCTGATCAAGAGGTTTTTATTTTATCAATTTCCCCCCGCAATTTTTTAAATGTAGAAGATTTTTATTTTATCATAATAATAAATTGTCAGATAAAATTAAATTTTGTGACCATAGTCGCAGTATGAAATTTCATCTTCAAACGATTTGTTTTACAAGACATCGACCAAAGTCGCAGTGTAATTAAAATTTATTAATAAAAAGACTGCGACCTTGGTCGCAAAAATGAAAAATAAGTTCAAAAAGACTGCTAATATATAAGACTGCGACCAATGTCGCAGTCTTCAGTCGCAGTCTTCTAATCATCTTAATTACTTAACTTTCAAGACAATTTTCATTGCTTCAATTGATTATGTCTCTTGTTTCATAAGAATGCGACCATGGTCGCAGTATCCTATTTAGATTACTTAATAAAAAATACTATAACCAAGGTCGCATTGTTATCAAACAAAACATTCTCAAAGAGACTGCTGTTACATAAGAGTGCGACCGAAGTCGCAATCTTCTAATCATCTTAATTAATTAACTTATGAGATTATTGTCACTTCTTCCATTGACTGCGACTCTTATTATATAAGACTCTTGTTTATAAGAATGCGACCATGGTCGCAGTATCCTATTTAGATTACTTAATAAAAAAATACTATGACCAAGGTCGCAGACTGCTGTTATATAAGACTGCGACCATGGTCGCAGTATCCTATTTAGATTACTTAATAAAAAAATATTATGACCAAGATTGCAGACTGCTGTTACATAAGACTGCGACCTGCTGTTACAAAAGACTGCGACCATGATCGCAGTATCCTATTTAGATTACTTAATAAAAAAATACTATGACCAAGGTCGCAGACTGCTGTTACATAAGATACTGCGACCATGATCGCAGTATCCTATTTAGATTACTTAATAAAAAAAATACTATGACCAAGGGTTGCATTCTTTTAAAATAAATTATTTTTCTAAAATTAAGTTATCAAGATCTGTAATTTTTTTGTTTGAAAAAGCTCAAAATTTTTCGATCTGTAATTTTTTTAGTAGAGGAACAGTTGTAGCAGGTTAAAAGTGAAACTGAGGGTATTTAGTCATTGGTCAACGAAAAGTGATTGAGGGTCTCCTTTTACCGCCTAAATTTTTGACTTCTCTGCGGCTAATATGAAGCCACGCCATGCCGGCTGAGAAACTCTCTCAGCTGGCGGCTGAGGTACAGTAACCTTTATATATATATATATATATATATATATATATATATATATATATATATATATATATATATATATATATGAGATAATGGCAACTTAGGCGTTTCAAACAGACGAATAAATATATCTTTAAGATTTTGTTATAACTATAAATTTCAATTTGGCAAGACCGGCATGCAAAGTATTTGAGAATATTTGGTTTATTAAAGTATACATTAATAATTAATTAAAAACTATTTTAGAATAATAATAATTCAGAAAAAACTTAATTGCTAAAAGAATATTAATGGACTTATATTTTTGGATCAAAAATAGTTTCTTTATATTTTTGCTTATATTTAATTTACATTTTTATAATAGCTCTCGAATAACTACTTACTATCAGTGGCCTAACACCCTCTTGTCACTACGAAGAGGTTAATTTTACCATTGTGCTACAGTGACATTCGGTAATAATAACTAATTTGGTAAATAATTAGTAACAGTGTTGTAAACAAAATGCATTTTAATAATTATAATTAATTAGTAATTTCATCCTTAGTAGTCTATAGCAAATTAGACAAATTTGTTTATTTTATTAAAAGAAATTTAATAAACATCTTTTATTATTTGCTAAATAAAGTTTAAGCTTTTATTGAAATGATAAAATTGAAACTAGTCTACAGAGTTAATTATTAAAGTAATGTCGTTTTCATCATTTCTAAAAGAAAATTTTGATGGTGTGATGATGAATTATAATCTATCGAAAGTTCAGGGACAATTTCTTAAAGTTATGAATAATAAACCAAGTTCATATTACTTTTTTCACTTTTTTTTGTTTTTTTTAAATTCAACACTTTACCACACTCTCCATCTAATTTTGGTTATTTTGGACAAGAATATCCATCCAAAAAAAATTCCCATGACATTTTAAAATATCCAAAAATTTTATTTAACCATCTCTTCTCTCTCTCTCTCTAAATCATGTCTTTTTATTTCTCTCTCTTTCTTCTCTAATTTCTTTCTCTTTTAAATTTCTTTTTAACTCTTTAATTTTCTTTCCTCTTTATACCTCTCTCTTTGTTTCTTACTAGACCACTGTCTTTTAAATTTCTTTTAGCCCATTCTTTCTCTCTACTACTTTTAAAACTCTAATCTCCTCACTTTAGTTTATCTTTAAATTTTCTCTCTTTATTTGTATCAAGTAGTTTTCTTTCTCACTTTATATTTTCTCTCTCTCTCTCACCTCTCTTTGTTTCTTCTCTAAACTCATTTCTTAAAATTTCTCCTTCTTTTTTCTCACTAATTTTGATTTTTCAAATCACTTCTTCTCTAGCTATAAAGCTAATTCCTTCTTATTTAAATTTTCTCTAGGTTTTCATTTTATGTAAATATATTTGTATTTCTCTTTCTCTTAACTTTCTTTTCTATCTGATTTACATCCTCTCCAAATCTCTCTCTAGATCTCTGTCTTTCTTATTTTTTTCTTTTCTAAATCACTTTCTTCCTCTGAAACTTATTCTTTATTTCGTTTTTCTTTGTAATATACCAAAGAAACAATAACATTGAAAAGAAGTTTAACAAGTGAAATAATAAGTTATAGAGTAAAAATAGTGTAGTGGTCAAAAATCAACCCTCAGCAAGATGATAACATGTGTCCAAGTAACCAAGTCCCCTTTTTGAAGTTCCGCAACAATTAACTGCCTCCGTCACATCTGACCCTCTCGTGAGCATCCATAGTTCTCAGAATCACTCCAGTCCGAACTCAAGTCATCCACCAAAGCTCCGCCACCCATATTTGTCTCAAAATGAACCCCCGTTCAGGAGGCATCACTCTCCGGAGTTACCAGCAGTCCAATATCCCTGACTTCACATTGAAGCCATCACTCTCCGGAGTTACCAGCAGTCCAATATCCCTGACTTCACACTGAAGCCCTCAATAATAACTACCGAGATCTCCTCTTGTAATTACACCGCTTATTCTCTCCCACGTTGAAGATGTGCAACACGCATGCACTTATGGTGCACAATTACGACATTCCCTGCATGTAATCTCAACTATCATGCCAGCAATCACGTCCATTACAACAAATTCACACATAAAGATCGTGCAGCTACGCAAATCTCGTGAATACGAATCCTCTTTAGGGCCTACAATTTAGTACAAATAGACTTTCTTGTCCAGGATGGCGGACCCCCAGGCCTTCCATTGGGATCTTGGACTTTCTATCAGATCCCAAATTAAAAAAACACCAATACATATATGTAATTTTTGTAAACTGGTGAATTATAGTAAATTTTTCTCCTCCCCATGGTTTTACCAATTTGGGTTTCTATGCAAAAATATCATGTCTCCATCTGCTTCTATATTTTTCTTATTATTTTACACTTATATTTTAAACACACACTCTCGTTTGTGGTGTGGATCGACTGTCTAATCACTCGCGATGGAAAATCAGACCATAAAATGGTGCTTTTCATTAAGATCTGAGTTTATACACTCAAGACCTCTCCCCTAAAAACCCAAAAAACCTTTCTCAAAAAGCCTCTTTCAGATCGACAATGCCCACAAGAAAGTGAGACATCAACGGCGGTGTAACATTCAATGGTAAGCCTATCAGATCACTGGGGGCACAATGCCCCCACAATCCAATAATTAGCCGCATACCACCAAGAACATCAGCTCCTCCTCGCTTCAGGGAGCAACTGCCAATGTCCAACCACTGCAGCGGCATGAAGACCAGCTCTTTCAGATGCATGCTGATATGAAAAAGCAGATAAAAATAATAAGCCTAATCAGATCGTGATCGCGATCAGGCGACTTTCGACAACGAGAATGTTGTCCATGTACAGAAGCATTGAGGCAGTTCAATGACCAACTCCATGCTCAAATCACCACCCTCCAGAATAACCAGTCATCAACACAGTCAGAAAGCAAACATGAAGTCGTGGATCTCCCGACCTTTAAGTCCTCTACAAACTGATTCAAAGGTAGGTTGCAGAAGACAAGCTGGAAGGCCACCCAACGCCTTCAGTTGTCAAAGTTTTCAACTCCTCCTCTCATAAAATATCTTGGAGTGTGAGTTCATGAGGAAGTTTTTAACTCCAACCTTCAACTACCACTCTGGGGTGATCAACCCCATTCAACACATCAGGCATTTTCAGGACAATATGGTGATCTATTCCTGTAATGACCCACTCTTGTGCATCACTTTTCCCTCCAGTCTAAAAGGTGTGGCATCAAATTGGTTCTACTCTATGCCATCTCACTCTCTTCATAATTTCGAGGAGTTAACCATGGTGTTCCTCACTCAGTATGCCTCCCCCAGGAGTCCAAGAATAATAGCCATCATCTCCTCTCCTTCAAGATGGGGCAGAACGAAAGCCTTAAATCATACATCAGCTTCTTCTAAGGCTAACTTGCCAAAGTCCCCAACTGCGGTGAAGACGTCTTTACACTCGCATTCATCAGCCCTATACAAACACCTCCTTAAGCATAATGTCACATAAATGAGAGAGATCTTGTCACTAGCTCAATCTTACATCCAGCTGGATGAAGCAATGAAGACTTTCTTCAACCATACTGTGAAGCATGGTGATGTCGGAGAAAAGCCAAAGTATCCGCTCACTCTCAAGATCAAATCGGGAGGCAACCTGCCTTCAAGAAATAGGAGATCATTATCCTTTCACCAAATCCGCTTTGAACTTCTCATCAACGTGGTCTTCAACACTTTCAAGGACCAGTCGTGAGTTAGGTACTCGAGACCCTTCCGGTATAACCCCTTACTTCCCGAACGGAAAAATATTATTCCTATCATGATTGCGAGGGACACAAGACCATCCATTACTGGGTCCTTCGGAAGTACCTGGAAGATCTCATCCAACAAGGTCTCATCAAAGAGTATATCCTCACCCCTAAAGCAACCTCCGAATCTGAATAGTTTAATGCTCCATCGCCTACCCAGCCACAACACCTAATCACCCAATAGAAAGCGATTGACTGATCCGCATTTCCAAGAGACAGTAGTACTCTTATCCCTATAATTTCATGTATTCCATTCCAATATTAAATAAAATGATATTTTTGCTCCTAACGATTGCAACCCTTCTGAGCTAGATGTTCCGCTGATGGGATTTCCCACTCGAAACTACTCCGCTGCTGAAAATTTTCCCACCTGGAGTTGGTCCCTTCCACTGCCGGAATTTCCCTTAATCGAAGGATTATGTCTAGGCATTCCATTGATGGGATTTTCCCCACTCAGAACTACTACACTGCTAGGATTTTTCCCACTCAGAGTCAATCCTTCCGATGTTGGGGTTTCCTCCACTTTGAAGCAATTGTGAACAACTCCACTACTAGGATTTTCCCTACTCGGAGCTAGTCCTTCCGCTGCTGGGATTTCCTCTACTCGAAAGCGACTCTGGACAACTCCACTACTGGGATTTCCTCCACTCAGAGTCATTCCTTCTGCTGTTTAAATTTTTCCCACTCAGAGGATTGTGTCTAGTCATTCTGCTGATGGGATTTCTTTCATTTGAAACTACTCAGCTGCTGGGATTTTTCCCACTTGGAGTAAGTCCTTTCGCTACTGGGATTTCCCCACTTGGAAGCAACTGTGAACTACTCCACTGCTAGAATTTTTCCCACTCAGAGGTCTGGATCGCCATTTCGCTGCACGGATTTTTTCTACTCGGAGTAGACGCATCTAATATATCGATGGATGATACCCCACTGCAAATCCTTATGGAATCGCAGCTTAGTTGATGGAATTTACCCCACTCAGAAGCATCTGTGAACCTGACTCTGCTGCTAGGACTCCCCCCCACTCGAAATCTAGATCACCACTTCGTTGCTGGGATTTTCCCCACTCAGAGTAGACGCATCCAATTTATCTATATGTGACACCCCCACTTCAGGCCTTTTTCCATTTTGCAGGTAACCAGAGAGCCTATGATGGCACGAGACACATGGTATATACATGTGAATTTTCTTATTTGGATTATCCCCTTAACGTACTAGTTTTATGTAATTGTAGGCTAGAGGAATCAAGGGTACCATAGAAGGTACAGTCACCTAAGTATTATCCAAACCACCCCTTTGTGAATGTGTGCATGTTACTCATCCCGAGACAATATGGTTGTGTATGTCTAGCCTATGATCGCGTGAGACAATTGGTATATACATGAGGATTTTCTTTTTTGGATTGTCCCCTCGAAGTACTAGTTTCGTGTGATTAAAAGCTAGGCATATACAGTTTTGTCATCCGAAACTATTCTTTTAATACTACATCTAACATTTAATTTGAGTTGCATCCTTGCATGTTTGTATGTGCATCATCCCTCTGTTGTAGGATTTCCCCCCACTCGAAACCCTACCAATTTTCATACTCTGTTGCTGTGATTTTCCGTACTCGGAGGCCCAACTCTACTATAGGAGTTTTTCCCTCTCAGAATCCCAAGTTCATGGCTCTGTTGATGGGATTTCTCCCACATGAAAGCAACTGTGAGTTTGACTCTATTGCCGGAATTTCCCCTACTTGGAGGCCCAACTCTGCAGCTGGGATTTTTTCCCACTCGGAGGATAAAATTTGCAGGTACTACTATAGGGCTACTACCACTCGGGAGCACCACAACCTACCAAATCATCCACATGCCTAGTCAAAATCCTGAAGTTAAGGACAAGCACTCCGTGGAGACACTATCAATTCCAAACAACACAAATGGTAAAATAAACCAGGCAAGATTTATGCAATTGTTTCCATTCCAAATACAAACATTTATTTCAAAAATTTCCATTCCAATTACATTACTTTAAATTTATTTAATTGCGTCTAACATGAGGAATACAAGATTATATCATATTTTTGTGTGTACATTTTTGAAAAGAAATATGGCTGATCACCCTCCATCCAACCCTACAAAACAGTCCTTGATGCTGAAGCAAATAAAGATTTGCCTATCAGAGAATAATTAACAGAGGCACAACCTATTTGTTCACGCAACCATTTAAAGGTCCCAGAGGAAGCTTGAAGAAATTTCTTGACAAAAATAAGAGATCCTTTATATGAAGAAACTTCACGCCTCCTAGGAAGACAGAAGGACTCCGATAAGACATACAAGCTGGTGATGATATGACACCACCGACCTTTTATTCTGAGAAAGAGGTCAGACTCCAGAAGAAGGGGTGCTTCATCAGTGACATCCCAAAGAATACCCCCATACTCCTCTCCTATTGCTCACCATGAGGAAAGAGTCTCCAATTGCGAAGCAACAACCCCTCGACTGGTGTGAAAACCGTCAATCATGAAAGACGGCTGATTGAGTTTAGACCTGCATAAAAATACAAAATTTCAGAACTTAAAAATAAAAGTACAAAGTACTCAATATTATCATGATAGCAAGTGGCTATGCGGGTCATGATTCACAAGGAGAGAGTTGTGATTGAAGCATGTTGTAAGTTCTCTTTTAATTCACTTAAAATGATTAAAAGTTCTTCTCTTGTTCTTTTAAAGAAAAGGAAGAAGAATCTTTTGTTAAGTTAAGAAGAAAGTGGTACATTGAGAAGGTGGAGAAAAAAGAAAATGAGTTTATACAAAGAAAGTGAAAATAGTAAAGAGTTAAGAGTTGGTGATGGAGGTGATCTAAACTAAAGATTAAAAGAAAAGACAAAAAACCCTAAAAGTACTTACTTACCTCTTTCAGTTAATGACTTATCTTGAATCCTTGATAGAGACTTACCTCATCTTGAAGGCAAGAAAAGTATGGCAAATTAGGATCTTCCACATTCCCAGACTTAAACTATGAATTCAAAAGCAAGCAGAAAATAAATAGAAACGGCTATCCATTACCATATGCCATCAAGAGCACTTGCAATGGCAAGGCAGGTTCGATTCTATAGGTTTCGTTTGGATTATCATCAAAACTCGATATAAGAAGAGTAAGAGAAGAAGAAGAACAAAAAACATAACTTTGATTCAATAAAGTAAAAATAGAAGAAAAGAAGAACAACTTAACTTGGTGTCACCTTCAGTACAAGCTTCACTCTCAATCCTCTATGAAATTCTTTTCTAGGCTTAGTTACATAAAGAAAAGAAAAATTACATTAAAAAAATAAAAACTTAAGTTACAAACTAAAGTACAAATCCTATTCTAAATTCTTTACCCCATCGTTCCCTCTCACCCGAGAATTTGTAGGTATTTATAGTAAAATATGGAAGGGGGATAACGTCTGAAGATAGGGGGAGCAAACACTCCCCGTATCTCAACAGAACGGCTGCAGAAACGCGGCCAGCCGTGGCCAAGTGGCCATACCTAGGGGTGAAGGTACCTCTTTTTCTCCTTTTGGTTTTTATCCAATAATATTTCAGATTTATTTTTTGGTTTAGATGATTCTTCTGTTGATCTTCGGTTAACTAACTAGATCTGTAAAAATCTGAGTTTAACCGGTCTTCATTTAGTGTTATCTTCCATGATATGCACTGATCTTCAGCTAGAATTACATCTCTTTGATTTTGAATTATTCTAAATTAATAGGCTTTTGAGCTCGTTGTCTCTTCCCTCTTTAGTAAAGGCCCTACAAATAATTAAACAAAAAGATAGTAGAGTTTATTAAACAATAAATAAGGGAAAGTGATAAAAAAAATATGTAATATCAGTGACTGATTACACCCTCTCACCTATCTTTTGCTCATCCTTGAGCAAAACAAATAAAAAGTAAAACATAACTAACTTAGTCTAACTCACTTTCGTAGGAATCACGGTTGCACTTAGCTTGTGCAATAAGCCGTTAAACCTCTAGGTTATCCCTAGGGGACGAGTTTTATCTTGTAAGGGTTTTCAGTGGATTACTCCCACAAAATCTATAAAAAAAGAGAAACAAAATGTTAGTATTTTCGAAAAGCATTTTGAAAATGAAAGAAAATATTTGAAATATTATTGTAAGAGTTCAAGTAATCTATAAGTTATAGCAAAATAGAATTTTTCATTTCTAAACTTAGTCTCTATTCAAAAACTTATAATCAATCAAGGTAAGGAGTCAAATTGTATTTCTTATCTAGTCTATTACTTTATCGTAAGTCATATGCACCTTAGTGATGTGAAATTTTACTCGGGATTCTTTAACTCCAACTCTTATGCCTTATTTCTCTCTCTCTCTCTCTCTCTCTCTCTCTCTCTATATATATATATATATATATATATATATATATATATATATATATATATATATATATATTCATGATATTATTTCATAGTTTTATTTGGCTTTCTGATCTGCCCATGTAACTAGCCTTTAGTCGGTGACTCCCAAACCGGACGGTCTTGGGGCACCGAGGGAGAAAACACCCCAAGGACTTAAGGACTCGAGCAAATAAGGCTATAAAACTAAGTGTTTTTATTTACCACCACGTGAATACTTATGCTTTGTAAGGCACAAATACCCAACTTAATTAGAGAATTATATATATATATAATATTTTTTCTTTTTTTTATAAGGCATAAGAATCTTTATTTTTAAACCATAAGTGTGTGAGTGTATAATGAATGCATATTTCATTAATGTAAAAATCAAGACTAAATTACTTTTTCAAATTTTCTTCCTAACCCTAAAAATCAAACAAATAATCTTATTTTGATCAAGTATAAGAAATCCTACTTATGATTCTCATATTCCTTAAAATTAACTTAATTTCTTACAAAAAAATAGGTCAAAATATTATTTCTCTTTTCACAAAGTTTTTAAAAGCAAAGAAAATGATATATATATATATATATATATATATATATATATATATATATATATTATATATATATATTATAAATTAAAAGAAAGAAAACCTATGTTATGTTAGAACCCTCCCCACTTCTATCTCATGCATTGTCCTCAATGTATGAATGAATGCATAAATGATGAAAAAGAAGAAATAGAAGGAAAATGTTACCTCAATGTGGTGGTTCCGGTGATGGTCGGATTGCGCCAAGCGTTGCTACCAAATCAAGATAATGTGGTGGTTCATAGAACCGACCTTTATTGACCTCTTTTCTATTTACATTTTACAGTCCGCAACATGAATAGGATCATGCAACATCCTATCATGAAAATTATTTACTCTACATGACCAATCTTGAAAAATTATCACTGAGTCAATATGGTCTATATCTATATCCAACAAAAGAATATGACTTGGTGGAATGGTTGACTTGGGCTCTAGCGCGATGGTTCAGGAACCATTACTAACACGAGAAAATCAACTGTGAGTTCGAGAGTTGATTTTGGTTCAAGAGTTGAGTCAAAATCAAAAAATTTAATTTCATATTTTTTTCCCATCAATGAAATGTGATTATCTAAAAGAGGTAGTTTAATTTCAAAATCTATGAATATAGGAATCAATATTGGCTTGGGACATGGGTCCAACTTATATAATGATACTGGAGTCAAACATATAATCAAAAATTGAAATTGAATCACAAAGTTTTCGGTCGGGGTCACATTCATGTTCAAGTTCAATTTCATTAAAATGAAAACTTGTTAATTTGTCAATGGGTTGGTATTGGTAAAGCTCGAGGTTTTGTGGTGAAATTGAATCTTGGTCAAAGTCTTCAAGATACCATGATTCTTGGTTTTCATCAATATGGATAGCAGTGCCGGGAATAGTCAAAGATTGGGTAGGGAGAGATTCCTTATTCCTACACATGTTTTCCAATTGACTATGTCTTACTTCTATCGTATTGAAAGGATCCTTTGGAATTGAATCATGGTACTCTTTTTTAAGTTGGTATGTTCTTCTTATTGTGGACTTGAAAAATGGAATAAGGATCTTGAAATTGAAAATTTTGATGGGATTTCGAGTCTTCTTGATTTTGAATTCATTTCTCGAGCTCTTCTAAGGCTTTTATCCCCTTTTTCCAGTCAATTGATTCTTCTTTTGGTTGTTCGGGAAAAGGAGTATATGAAGCTAGATGTTGGTAAGGTTTTTGACCATATGACTCAGGGAGTTGACCCCCTTTGACTCTGCAAAGAGTGGTGATGATTGTTCCAGTCTGTTCATAATATTGAGACTAAGTCATGTATTGATTCAGATAAGACCAATCCGGTATACTTGATTGGTTAGAGTTACGAAATGCTGGATTGGTAATATAGGAGTCAAAAGAGGTTGAGGTGAAGTATGGATTACTGTCTGCATTGGAATAATTATAATGATAATTCATATCACAAAGATGTCAAAAACAAAAACAAAAACAATTAAGCAATAAAACAAATAAAAGAAAAAAAATCTAGCCTAAGTTAGTGCAGACCTTAGACCTAGACAACTCCTAGATTGTCCATTAGGCGATATGTTACAGAATTTGACCACAAGTTAATTGGTCAGGTAGGAGCAAAACCAGTGGGAGGTATCCGTGCCTAAGCATCGGGCCTAATTATGCCAAACCACTGTTCTTCGAGGTTTTGCCTCTCAACCCCAACTTTTGACACTGATTTGACAAGAGTAAAATTCTAATAACTTTCCCCTTAGGTCAGTCTCCTATTGAGTCTGAGATGTCCCTAGAGCCAACGTCGTCTCAGTTTTAAGTTAAGCTTGGGTTAATGAGTGAGGAGATTGTTTGTGGGGTAAGCGAGGGTAATGACTTCCCCAACATATCTTGTTTGTAGGACAAATCCTTAATTCAGTTTACTGCAGTATACAAGTATATAGCAAAAAAATAACACTCAAGTAATATTTTATACAAGAATGAACCCTATGATAAATGCTGCACACATACCTTAGCTCCAGCACTCTTCAACAGTAAATAGAAAATGTAACGAAATAGACACGTGTTTAAATGCAAAGTCTAAACCATTTTTAGTATTTACAGACACCAAATTACTGTTGAGTTAGACAGTATGTGCAGAGAATATTAAATGAGAAACTAAAACATGCAAAAGCTAGATGTTGGAAGTTCAGTTACCCTAAAAAAATTAGGTGAGTAGTCCTCTCAGATTGAGACGAATCCTCGGCTTTTATCGCGTTTGCGCGGCAATACTGTGGTCTTCTGGGCTCTGCTTTCTAAAGCAGAGTCCAGAGACACTTATATGTCCACTGCAGCTCTCGTTTCCTTAATATCACTCACTGCACATCAAGAATAGAGAAGAAAGTTAACCAATAAAGTAAAAAAAAAAGAGTTACTTACGTCCCTCCTCGGCAACGGCGTCAAAAATTTGATTAAGTTTAGACCTGCACAAATAGAATTTCAGAACTTAAAAATAAAAGTGTAAGTTACTTAATACTACCGTGATAGCAAGTGGCTATGCGGGTCGTGATCCACAAGGAGGGACTTGCGATAGAAGCATGTTGTAAGTTCTCTTTTAATTCACTTAAAATGGTTAAAAGCTCTTCTCTTGTTCTTATAAAGAAAAGGAAAAAAGAATCTTTTGTTAAATTAAGAAGAAAGTGGTAGATTGAGAAGGAGGAGAAAATAGAAAATGAGTTTATACAAAAAAGTGAAAATAGTAAAGAGTTAAGAGTTGGTGGTGGAGGTGATCTAAACTAAAGATTAAAAGAAAAGAAGAAAAATCCTAAAAGTACTTACTTCTTTCGGTTGAAGACTTACTTTGAATCCTTGGTAGAGACTTACATCGTCTTGAAGGCAAGCAAAGTATGGCAAATAGGATCTTTCACATTCTCAGACTTAAATTATGAATTCAAAAGCAAGCAGAAAATAAATAAAAACGGCTATCCATCACCATAAGTCATCAAAGACACTTGCAATGACAAGGCAGGCTCGATGCTATAAGTTTCATTTTGATTATCATCAAAACCCGATAGAAGAAAAGTAAGAGAAGTTGAAGAATATAAAAACGTAACTTTGATTCAATAAAGTAAAAATGGAAGAAAAAAGAATAACTTACACCAGTGTCACCCTCAGTATAAGCTTCACTCTCATTCCTCCATGAAACTCTTCTCTATTCTCAGTTACATAAAGAAAAAAGAAAATTACATAAAAGAAAAGTAAAAATCTAAGTTATAAACTAAAGTACAAATCCTATTCTAAACTTGATTAGTCGCTAATGTTGCATATTTAATATCATATGTCCATACTTATTATAGAATAAAAGCCTGCATTGTCCTAATTAATTGTTTGATTTATTTGCAGGCCCAATCTTTAAGGAGATGAAGAGAAATGAGCCCAAAGCCCACCAAAATTCTGAATTAAATCAGAATTAATTCGCACTCACTGAATCAGGGCAAAATCAAGAGGTTGAAAACCGGTTGAGAAGAATCCTCTCAAAATCGATCGGTTGAAGCAAAGATCAACGACCATTTCTTTAAAATCTCAGAGCCAAACTGCAAATCCAACCCCAGATAAAGACAGAACGAGACGCCGGGGAGACCCACCAACAGGGTGTGGCCACCTGGCCACACCCTGGCCGCGGGAACGCAGCCAAAGCCGTGTTTCCGCGGCAAGGTTGGGGAGTTAGGGGGAGCGTTTGCTCCCCCGATCTCCCCGGGATCCTGATGGTTAGGGTTTTGCCTATAAAAGGCCATTCTTTGTGCTGAAAATGGACGACCATGCAGAGTTAGGATTTAGACTAGTTTTTCATTTCTTAGTTTAGGTTTTTGTTTTTCATGTTCATGTAATTTTAGTTTTTATTTATGTAATTCAGAGGAGATCGACTTTCATCGAAGAACAAGAATGAAGCTTGAGCTAAAAGTGACAATGGTGTAAGGTTTATTTCTTTTCTTTGATCGTTATGAAATCGAATCGATGTTCTTTCTTCGTATGTACTTCTTTTTAGTTTTCTTCTACTTCTTCTTTTCTACTTCACTTTTCTTTTTGGTATAACTGTCTTCCAAGTGAGTCTAAAGCATCGAAAGAGCCTTGCTTTTGCGAGTGCCAACGATAGCTCATGACGATAGAATTGTGAGTCTCTCTGTATCATTTCATGCTTGAGTATCTTGATGATGTAATGTGAAAGAGACCAAAAATCGACTCTTGTGGGCTATGCGCTGATTGCCTCCAATTCAAGGTAACATCGTCGCAAAGACTCAAGGTAAGCTTTTGGTGAAAAGAAGGTGAGTAATTGTTTTATTTCTTTTCTTGTTTTTTTTCTGTAAATTAAATCACCAACATTACCTCTTCCAAATCATCCTTTTCACTTCCTTGTAAATAATCATTTGTACATAGTCGCTTTCGCCATTTTCTGATTTTTTCCACCTTCTTCATCTCTCATTTTCTTTCTAACTTTAACATAACTTATTTTCATTTTTCATTTCTTTAAAACAGAGAAGAACTCTCATTTTGTTTTCATAATGATTTCAATAAAGAAACGTAAACGCTTCTATCGCAAAACCCTCCTTGTGGATCACGACCCGCATAGCCACTTGCTATAGCGGTATGAATTGAGCACTTGTACATCTTCATCTTAAGTTCTAAAATGCCGTATTTTTTGTGCAGGTTTTGTCTCAATCAAATTTTGGCGCCGTTGTCGGGGAGGGTAACGTTGTTTCTATTGAAATCTGATTTTTCTTGAAAATTTTTTAGAACTAAACGAACTTTCTTCTCTGTTGCAGGTTAAAGGGCAAGCAAAGCAGGAAATTAAAGTTGCAGTAACATATAAGTGGCCATGGGCCTCTGCTCTAGAAAGCAGAGACCAAGTGCCCTCTGCTTTGCCGCGGATCCGCGGCCAACATCGCGAAAACGCGACAAAAAGGAGTGGACTACTAACTGTCTTTTTGCAGGGCTTCTTGCTTTGCAAATTCTAGTTTTCTGCAACTTTACTTTTTCTTATATGCCATCACATAAGCCTGTTAATAATCAACAGTAAAACATTTGTTGAAAGATAAAAAGTTGATTAGACGTTTGCATTTTAGGCACGTGTCTTTTCAATTCATTTATTTTTACTGTTGAAGAGCGCTGGAGCAAGGTACGTTCGCATTGCATGTAGAATAGGACTCATCTCTTGGTTGATTTTTATCGCTTTGAGTGAATCTTATTTACATATCCTGTACACTTGCACAAACTGATTTTAAGGGCACCACCCATTAACAAGATAAGGTGGGGATTTAATCACCCTTCCTTAGCCCAAAAATCAAATTCCAAGCACTCACTAACCCAAGCCTAACTAAAAATGAGTAGACGTTGGCCCTAGGGACATCTCGGACTCAATTAGGAGATTATCCTAAGGGGGAAAGGTGTTGGAACTTGACTCCTGCCAAATCAGTGTCTAGGAAAGGGATTGAGGGCCGAAAGCCCGAAGGTTGGTGGTTATTTAATTAAGGAACGTCTTTGACGGAAAACCTCCCACCAACCTTACCCTGACCTGGCTGATTAGCTTATGGTCAAAGTCTGCATTAGACCTCCCGTGGACAGTCTAATCAGTTAGGAGTCGTCTAGGTCATAGGTCTACCCTAACTTAGTTTAGAATTTTTCCTTTTTGTTCCCTTATTTGTTTGTTTTTTCTTTCTTTTTGTTTGTATTCCATTGTGTGATATGGCTTATAATAATAATTTTTTCAATTTCAATAATAATCCATATTACACACCAACTTCATTTTCGGATATTACCAACCCGACATATCATAACTTTGACCAACCTAGTGTGCCGAATTGGTCTTATCCGAATCAATATAACCTATGTCCCCCATCGTATGACTATAATTTCCATAACGATTTCAACTCTTCACAGAGTCAGTGGAGATTCACCTACCCGAGCATAATTTTCAACCAACTTGTCCCCCTTATCCACCTAGTCCACAATATCCCCAAGAGTCATACTCAGTTCCACCAGTCCAAAATAGAAAACCATCAATTTTGGAAAGGAGTATGCGTGAGTCCAAACAACAATCACAAAATCTGATGGACTCACAATTTCACTACTACTTTCAAGACAACACTTCACCTTTTCATCAAAACAATGAATCCATCAATTATGAAAAGATGCTTGAAGCCATGACTCATGCTCAAAATGTTAGAAATCGTGACATAGATATGATGGTCGAATCTCTACGTTCTCACCGTTTGACCAGTTCTGATGTCACTAGCCATTCTGTTAGAGCCGAAGAGTCATGTTGTTTTGAAAATCAAGATTCTATTTCAGAACAACCATTTGAACTTGCCCAAACTCCAACTTTTGAAAAAGATATTGACAGTTTGGCAAGTTATTCCTTTCCTGAAATAGAACTTGAGAATGAATATGATCTTGAACCACAACTTAGTGATTCAATTCTTCTTCCTGATTCAATAATGACTCCGGTATCTTCTCCTGACTTCAATCTTTTCCCGGAGTCAACATTGGATCCTGTACCAATTCATAATAAAATTTAATCACCCATCTTTGAGGATCATATTGAACTTGACCAATTATACACTTTTGAAGATCCTATTGACAAATTGGCAAGTTCTCATTTTTATGATATTGAACTCAATGAGATATGTGACCTAGATTCTCAAATCTGTGATCCAGTTCACCTTTCTGAATCAATGTTGACTCCTGTTTTGTTACCAAACTTGAGTAATATTTTAGAGTCAGTTTTGATTCCCCCACCTATCATTCTTGAACATGAATCACCAATATTAAGTCACATCCCATTGTTAGAAAATACATGTGGACTTGAGTTTCAACTTCTTGACTTAGACCCGCTTCTTGAACCAATCTCGACTCCTGAACCTTTACTTGACTTAAGTCACTTTCCTGAGTCAGTATTAGTTCCTGTACTTCCTGAGTCCAAGTCAATCATTCTATCTTTTCATACTCCATTCTGGGACGAGGTGGTTGACAAATTTGACTCTGAAATTAGTTATGGAATTTGAAAATTAGATGGGGTTAAATTTTTAATAAAAATTCTTTATGGATTTATCTTTTTAATGGGTTATATTAAAGATATTTCTGGTGGGTTCCTCCGAATCCCACGAAAAGTCGATTGGACCGCGTTTCGTGGACCAATCAGACCACCACCGGAACCACCACCTTAAGGTAACACTTTCCTTCCCTTTCTTCTTTTTCATGCATCTATGCATTAATTCATACATTGAGGACAATGCATGAGATAGGTGTGAGGGAGGGTCTAACATAACTTAGGTTTCTTTTTATTAAAAACTTTTTGAAAATAGAAATAATATTTTGACTTATTTTTGTAAGAAATTAAGTTAATTTTAAGGAATAGGAAAATCCAAATTAGGATTTCTTATACTTGGTCAAAATATGATTATTTGTTTGATTTTTAGGGTTAGGAAGAAAATTTGTCAAAGTAATTTAGTCTTGATCTTTACCTTGATGAAATATGCACACTTCATACACTTACACACTTAGGGTTCAAAAACAAAGATTCTTATGCCTTATAAAATATATATATATATAAAATAAACAAATCTAATTATTGATTAGCTAGGTGCTTTGGCCTAAGCAAGCCTTAATATTGATGCGAAAGATAATTAGATAAGTTTGAAAAAAAAGAAAAAAAAGATAAACAAATCTAATTATTGATTAGCTAGGTGCTTTGGCCTAAGCAAGCCTTAGTATTTATGCGAAAGATGATTAGATAAGTTTAAGAAAAAAATATATAAAATCCTCTGATTAAGCTGGGTATTTGTGCCTAATAAAGCATAAGTATTCACGCCTAAAAATGGTTCAAATAATAAAATCCTTAGTTTTGTGGCCTTGTTTGCTCGAGTCCTTAAGTCCTTGGGGTGTCTTCTCACCCGGTGCCCTAAGACCGTTTGGTTTGGGAGTCATCGATTAAAGGCTCGTTACATGGGCAGATTAGAAAGCCTAATAGAACTAAGGAATAATACCACCAAAAAAATATATATGTATAAATAAATAAGGCATAAGAGTTAGAGTTAATGAACCCTTAGTCAAAATTTTCACGATCACAAGGTGCATATGACTTAGGGTAAAGTAATAGACTAGATGAGAAGTATAATTTAACTCCTTACCTTGATTGATAACAAATTCTTGAATAGAGACTAAGTTTAGGAATGAAAAATTCAGTCTTCCTATAACTTATAGATTGCTTAAATCCTACAATTATATTTCAAATATGTTTCTCTTTCAAAATGCTTTTCGAAAATACTAACTCTTTATTTCTCTTTCTTTATGAATTTTGTGGGTGTAATCTGCTGAAAACCCTCACGAGACAAAACTCGTCCTCTAGGGGAAACCTAGAGGTTTAACAGCTTGTTGCACATGCTCAGTGCAATCGCGTGACCTGCGAAAGTGGTCTAATAATCCTTAGTATAGTTTAGTTGTTTTGCTCGAGGACGAGCAAAAGATAGGTATGGGGGTGTGATTGGTCGCTAATGTTGCATATTTAATATCATATGTCCATACTTATTATAGAATAAAAGCCTGCATTGTTCTAATTAATTATTTGATTTATTTGCAGGCCTAATCTTTAAGGAGATGAAGAGAAATGAGCCCAAAGCCCACCAAAATTCTGAATTAAATCAGAATTAATTCGCATTCACTGAATCAGGGCAAAATCAAGAGGTTGAAAATCGGTTGAGAAGAATCCTCTCGGAATCGATCGGTTGAAGTAAAGATCAACGGCCATTTCTTCAAAATCTCGGAGCCAAACTGCAAATCCAACCCCAGATAAAGACAGAACGAGACGCCGGGGAGACTCACCAAAAGGGTGTGGCCACCTGGCCACACCCTGGCCGCAGAAACGCAGCCAAAGCCATGTTTTCGCGGCAAGGTTGGGGAGTTGGGGGAGCGTTTGCTCCCCCGATCTCCCCGGGATCCTGATGGTTAGGGTTTTGCCTATAAAAGGCCATTCTTTGTGCTGAAAATGGACAACCATGCAGAGTTAGGATTTAGACTAGTTTTTCATTTCTTAGTTTAGGTTTTTGTTTTTCATGTTCATGTAATTTTAGTTTTTATTTATGTAATTCAGAGGAGATCGACTTTCATCGAAGAACAAGAATGAAGCTTGAGCTAAAAGTGACAATGGTGTAAGGTTTATTTCTTTTCTTTAATCGTTATGAAATCGAATCGATGTTCTTTCTTCGTATGTACTTCTTTCTACTTCTTCTTTTCTACTTCTTCTTTTCTACTTCACTTTTCTTTTTGGTACAACTGTCTTCCAAGTGAGTCTAAAACATCGAAAGAGCCTTGCTTTTGCGAGTGCCACTGATAGCTCATGACGATGGAATTGTGAGTCTCTCTGTATCATTTCATGCTTGAGTATCTTGATGATGTAATGTGGAAGAGACCAAAAATTGACTCTTATGGGCTATGCGCTGATTGCCTCCAATTCAAGGTAACATCGTCGCAAAGACTCAAGGTAAGCTTTTGGTGAAAAGAAGGTGAGTAATTGTTTTATTTCTTTTCTTGTTTTTTTTCTGTAAATTAAATCACCAACATTACCTCTTCCAAATCATCCTTTTCACTTCCTTGTAAATAATCATTTGTACATAGTCGCTTTCGCCGTTTTCTGATTTTTTCCACCTTCTTCATCTCTCATTTTCTTTCTAACTTTAACATAACTTATTTTCATTTTTCATTTCTTTAAAACAGAGAAGAACTCTCGTTTTGTTTTCATAACGATTTCAATAAAGAAACGTAAATGCTTCTATCGCAAAACCCTCCTTGTGGATCACGACCCGCATAACCACTTGCTATAGCGGTAAGAATTGAGCACTTGCACATCTTCATCTTAAGTTCTAAAATTCCGTATTTTTTGTGCAGGTTTTGCCTCAATCAAAACTCTCTATGCCATCGTTCCCTTTGACCGGAGAATTTGCAGGTATTCATAGCAAAATATTGAAGGGAGAGAGCGCCTGAAGATAGAAAGAGCAAACGCTCCCCGTATCTCAACAGAACGACTGTAGAAACGCAGCCCTGGGGGGTGCAGGTCCCTGTTTCCTCCTTTTGGCTTTTATCCAATAATATTTTAAAATTATTTTCTGGTTTTGATGATTTTCTGTTGATCTTTGGTTAACTTACTGGATCCATAAAAATTTGAGTTTAGTCGGTCTTCATTTAGTGTTATCTTCCTGATATATGCTGATCTTCCACTGGAATTGCTTTTATCCTTTTGTTTTTGAATTAAATGAATTTAATAGGCTTTTTGGCTCGTTTTCTCTTCCCTTATCTTTAGTAAAGGCCTTGCAAATAATTAGACAAAAAGATAACTAAATAGCAGAGTTTATTAAACAATAAATATGAGAATGTGACAATAAATATATAATATCAGTGACTGACCAAAGGCAATCGAATCTGATCAACTTTGGTGACTGTCTGGAACAAACCCTACTTCTTTCTTATAAGTGCAACCAAGAAAGAAGAATATCGAGCCTAGATAAGAGCTGGATTGTAACACCCCGTTCCCAGAATACTTAGATACGTATTCTGATTTTTTGATCATATTTTTCCAATTTGGTTTTCATATTTATTTATGTGATTGTTTTGCTTTGGATCAGGATTCGTGGACTCAGAGTCAGCCCTAATCTTAACCAGAGACCCAATCTAGTATACTGATCAATTTGATATTTCTAGTAGTCAGATTTGATCGATTTCAATTTCAAACACTGTTTTCTAATATTATAGATTTTTATGATTTTTCAGATTTTTCTGAATTATTTTTATAAAACCCTAAATTCAGGATTTATCGGTACCATTGGTTTATTCCTGGATTTTTAATTTACAGATGAAGTTGAATTTTAAGAAGCCTCTTTCATATATTTTCTTAAAATAATATTTACTATCTTAATACATTTTTCAGAGATTTTCAGACTTTAACAGATTTTGACCAGATTTGGTGTCAACTAGTATCATAGGTTGATTTCAGAATTTTTAATTTATAAATAGTAAGAAATTTGTTGAAATAGATTTCATCATGATTCTTAAAATAATATTCTTGATTTTTAAAAAATTTTTGCGGGTCGTTCCGAGATACTTGAATTTCGAGCGATTCCCGTATTTTTTAGAAAATTTTCCGCATCCGCGACCGAACCCGGGGATTTCACCATTCCAATTATTTTGTCATTTTTTTCTAATTATTTTTTGTCCTTTTTCTGTTTTCTTTACTTTTTCCTTTTTTCCTTCCTTCCTTTTCCTTCCACCATGTTTTAAAGCCTTCCCCATTCTTCTACTGCATTTTACATCCTTCCATCAAAATATCTCCTCCAAAATATCCCAACCCATCGTCACACCCTTTCCATCACCAAGGGCCACCATTACTCCCTCTACCATCACCAGTTCAAAAAAATTCTCATCTCCAAATTTATTTTCGTTCTCCTTTAACTCCAACTCCAAAAACAAACTCCTTTCCTTCTCCTTCCCTTTTCATTTCTTCATCAAAACCCCAAAACTACAAACTCCTCCGTCATCTTCACTACAACAACAACCACAATAACACCTACAACACCTTATCATCATTCTCTTCCCCCTCCATCTCTATTTATTCCACCACAAACTTCAAACTTCATCATACAAACCACCATCTCCTTTACTTTCTCCAAAACTACCACCACCACTAAATCCTTCCACAAAACCACCACCACCACCATAGCACCACCCTTATCACCACCATTTCAAGCTCATACATCGCTATCACGTCCCGTTTTCTAAAATACATAAAAACAGAGTTGCAAAGAAAGTCGGTGACGTATATACGCGAGGAAAATATCTCACGTATACACGTTAAGCCTAAAGTGACCTGAACAAGCTATAAAGAGTCTACTACGATAAATTAATATCATTGCAATGCTACATATGGATGTACACACATAATATCATATAAATATAGGAAAGAAATTATGACTGATAGCAATGTATAAAGAATCAGGAAATCTACAGAATCAAAAGGAATAAAAAAGAAGACAAGAATACCAGATAAGTAGAAAGAAACTCCAGCTTCTCGTAACATATCCAGTCTCATCGAATACCTGATCAATAACATGAAACATCCAGTATCTGGACGTGCAAATTCAGGGTCATCAGAAATGACCTAATGAGTATGTAAGAAAAAGGAAAAAGTGCACATGCAAATAGTGTGTGAGCAGACTATGAAGATAATATATACTGAAATAAAACAGAAATAACATATAAAATATGAATAGAATGAAATAAAATCAGTCAGTACAGAATCAGATATTCAATCAAGCGTCAGGTATCAGTCATAGTCTATATGTCAGGTGGTAAGAAATTAGTCATGCTAGGGTCCAGTGTATAATCAGGTGTCTATTATAACATGTATATATCTATGTTCAGTCTGTAATATTAATATAATATTTCTATTTTTTTATCAATTATGTCAGTGGACACCAATTGCCACCTGTAATGGACTCATCCCATACTACGCCTACCACACATATCAATCAGGATCCTAAGTTATTGAAACCAATAGAAGAGACATTGTTCATATTTTAGGTGGGTCGAGTACATACCCGGGACCACGACCTCAGTTTCCTGGCGCTGAACCAGGTCGTACCGCTAGGTACTCAGTAACAGTAACAGTAATCTCACTGTATGAATAGTGAAACAATAACAGTACAGATGGGATGCCTGTCATCCCCTAGGAACCTTGCAGTGGAACCCTCAGTCAGCTGCGCAACCTGTATCCTAGGTCTACCCAAAATACAGACGCTATCTCCTCCATCAATTTTTTCAATTCTACTGCAAGTTGTTTTTTAACATTATTATTTATTTCAGTTAAACAATCAATATCTATGTTACTAGAATACTGGGACGATGCGATGACAGTAACATTAACAGTAATAGTAATCGTATACACGGTGAACAGTAAAAAGAACAGTAAACAGTAACAGTAATAGTAACCGTGTATACGATGAATAGAGCTGTATCGAGTGTTACGATCTAAAATACCTTTTCAGTAACTTTCAGTAACATGAATCAATACAGTAACAATCATGCACTGTCTAGTCAATGTGCTATCTCATATAAAACTGATCAAGATCTCATCCACCGATATTATATCTATAACTGATCCATCAATTCATTATCTTAAAAGCAATCCTCGTGAACATCACATATCAATCTATGTTACATATAATCTCAATAATCATTATGAACATCAAATACTAGATCTATGTCAGAATATCTGATATTGTAAACCTTGAGTCTAGTAAATAGTTAATCAACTCTTTCATTATATTAATCTACTCTGATCCCTCTAAGTCACCAATAACTTAGATCTAAAAATAACTATTATCAAACTTTGAATATATATTAACACCGATATCAATGAAATTATACTCATAATAACTCAACCTCCATAACCGAACAACTGAAGTAGTCAAGAACCAATCATGAAACACTAAATATATCTTCGAGATCAATAACGAATACTGATCGGTCACATATATTGCATATTTATTGTCACATTATCATGTTTATTATCTAATAAATCTTATTAATAAAGTCTTATTTTTTCTTTATTAAGTGCAGGCCCATTGCTTAAGGAAAGGGAAGAAAAACAAGCCCAAAAGCCCATCAAATTCTGATTTAATTCAGAATTAATTCAAAATCAGAAGATCAGGGCAGATTATGGAAGATCAGAGAGGTTGAAAACCGGTTAATTTGATTTTATAAGAATCTAAATTGGTTAGCTTGAGAATTACCGAAGATCAGATTAGAATCAGAGCCAAACAGTGAATCCAGCCAGACAAAAGGGAGCAAAAACCCACGCCAGCCAGATCTCCACTAGGATGTGGCCATTTGGCCACATCTTGGCCACAGATCCGTGGCCAAAGCCACAGATCTGTGGCTAGTTGGTGGAGATAAGGGGAGCATTTGCTCCCCTTATCTCCTCACTCCTTTCCCTTTGGGTTTTTGCCCATAAAAGGCATGATTCTGTACTGAAAAAGGGAGCGAAACTAGGATTAAATTGCTTGTGCATTTTAGGATTTTAGGAGTATTGTTAGATAGTTCAGAGAAGTTGTATCTCCTCTTTATTTTCAGCTTAGACCAGCAAAGAGAGAAGAGTGAAATTGAGTGTGTAATTCATCTTTGAAGTGACAATCAAAAGAGCTTCAACTCGCTTATTCAACTCGACTCAAATTCGGTATGTTTATGTTTGATTTTCATTCTCTTGTTTGTTTTTCTTTCATCATGAGTAGCTAAATCATCTTCTGGGCTCACTAATTAATCTCTTCTACCTCCTCTCTCTTGATTGATTTTTAAGAAAGCAACTCTTTTGAATCAGAAAATTACCTGAGTAAAATTTCGTTCTTGAAAGCACATGAGGATGTCTTTATTTTAAACTTAGACTTTTAAAGCATAAATCTTTTTAAACTATTTTTATTCCATACTTGCTTCTTTGCTTGATGGTTTAACATTATCTTTTTAATGATGTGTTAAGAAAGGGCTTAAGATTTAAACGAAACCATCTTATTTGTTTTACTTGGACATTAAAAGAAACTAAATGTTTTTGCCTATGATAAAAGTGATGCACCCAAATGTTTTTGAGATAAGTATGTAGTTAAGTAGAAAATTAGTGAGCCCAGATCTTTTCCTTTATTAAAAATAACCAAACAATCTTCATCATTTTTAAAGATCACTTTTTCCAAAACCTTCTCTAAATTTTAAGTTTTTCTTTAAATCACTTCCCTTCTCTCCATTATCTTTTCAACTAAAAAATCAGCACCATTCTTAGCTTTCTAAATAAAAACACCAAAAAGCTTTCATCGCATTCCTCCTCGTGGACACGACCCGTTAGCCCAAAGCTAAACGGTAATTCTTATCACTTTCTTTCTACAATCAAATTTTGACATCGTTGCCGGGGAGGGACGGCAAGTTATTCTCTTTTTAGATTTACATTTTTGGTTAACTTTATTCTTTGTTCTTAGTGTACAGGTTTAACAACAAGGAATTTTTGCTACAGTGAACATATAAGTGGCCCTAGACTCTGCTCAAGATTGTTACATTCCAGTGGCAATCTGAGTGAACTACTAACCTGTATTTTTACAGGTTGGCTAAATTGCAATGCTAAAATTCTGTAGCAATTTATTTCCTTGTTTGTCTCACTGTACTTACTTTCTAACCTGAACAGTAAATGTTGGCCCAAAGGCCTTCCACTCTAGTTTTGATGATGATTAACTCATGTAGTTATGTGTACTAATAATCTTGTGATTTTAGTTTCAGATCTTTAATCAAGTTATTAGCAGGTGATTAGCTTCAACAAGATGATTTGGAAGCTACCCACATGTTGATTCAAGAGCCCAAGCGTCAAAGATCATATATAGCACTTGCTCGGTGGATCAAAGAGTTTTGGATCGAGTCGGCTTGGAGATTGCGCTCTACAAGAAGACTTAGGTATCCCTAGTTTAGTTTGTGTTTAGATCTAAATTGTAAAGATTAGAATAGTATGATAATGCTCAAGTTCACAACACACACGTTTCATGTTTTGAATATTGGTTTTCGGTTTTTTTGGTTTTAGGTTTAACCGATCTTGGTTTTCATGAATAGATCAAAACAAGTTTACATGGTTTAATGTATATATGATTTGTTCTATATACATGCATGCTTCTATTGCTTAAACAAACTTACTTTGATATACCTATTTCATGAGTTTTAGGTCTTGTGTTTTAACAATACTTAATTTTGGAATTAAGAACAAAAACTATGATATGTATATGTTTCATGTATATTGGATTTCTATCCATATGCATCATGTTTCAAAATGTTTAAATATCATGTTTTTGTTTTTGGTTGAGTTTTAGACAAAATGTATTTTCTATTCAAGAATCCAAGTTTTAGAAAATACAAGGTTTGGTTTTTGGTAAAAATGATAAGACATAAAAATAGTTTTAATTGTTTGATATTTGAGTCAAAACTTTTATCACATGTTTATATATCAATGCAATTTGACAAAACTTTTTGGGGATTTTTAGTAGTTTATAAGAATTTATTGGATATTTATTTCCCCAGATTTCTGACCTGTTTTGGTGTCTGCCAGGCTGATCGGTCGACCGGTACGGTCGACCGCATCATGTAGACGGTCGACCGTATGGGTCGACCGACGTGCACAGAAACGTGCACGCTGGCTACACCTATAGCCGGTCGACCGTGCCGGTCGACCGACTGAGAGCAGGTTTGCTCTCTGTTTGTTTGGGTCGACCGGGCGGTCGACCGCTAGCGCCAACGGGACAAAAATTGACCGTTGGGCGGTCGACCGGGCGGTCGACTGTCAGGGTAATTCTGGCAAAAATTACAGCAACGGCTAGTTTCCAGATTTGTCTATAAATACCCCATTTGCAAGAGTTTTTCTCTAAGAATTTTTTGCGAATTTTTACATACTCTCTGGTGTTTTTACAGCATTAAAAAGAAGTTTTTGAGCTTGATTTGAACAATCTTTTTGGTGTTTTCATTAGGGTTTGAAAAATCAAAAAAAAGGGTTTTGGGAAAAGCTTTTGAATTGAACTTCTCTATCTTGGTTTCATTTATTTCCCAAAGATTTTCTTTGAGTTGCTGGTTTCAAATCCCTTGGTTTTCTCCACACTTGAGCTAAAATCTACTATCTTTTCTATAGGATTTTGTGTGGGAAAAAGAGATTGTTTTGTGGTTGTTGTTTGAAACCACTAAGTTGTAAACCCTATCTTTAGCTTGGCTTTGTGCCTTTCCCTCATTGTATTGAGGAAGTTTGGCTATTGGGTTGTATCCCTCAAGGTTGTGAGGTGATCCTTGTATTGGTTTTGAGTTTGGAAATCCTCAAGTTGTGAGGAGATTGTTGGCTTGGAGTTGTGCCTCAAGGAGGAGGTTGTGATTGTAAAGAGAGGAGTTGGGTACTCCTTGTGAGAGTTCTTGGTGAACTAGATAGTGGATTAGAAATCCTTCGTGTGTCGAAGGCGGGGATGTAGAGCTGGGTGCTCGAACCTCGATAACATATCTCTGTGTTTGCGTTTGATCCATTGACTCTCTCTATCTCTCTCTTTACTTTGTGTATTATGCAAATTGCTATATCTTATACTTGCTTGTGTGTGCATCATTGTTGTAATTGCAATTAGTTTTTAAATTCCGCATTAAGTTCACTAGATTAGCATCGTCACCTATTCACCCCCCTCTAGGTGACATTTCAGTAAAATGATGTTTGTTAAATGCTAAAAACGGTTTAGACTTGCATTTAGGCACGTGTCTAATTCGTTTACATTTTATATTACCGTTGAAGAGTCTGGAGCAAAAGGTACGTATGCATAGCATATAGTTTAGGAAACATTCTTGGGTGATGTTTGCTTGTGAATGTTACTTTTCTATATCTTGCACACTTTACACAATCAATCTTAAGGGCTTGTCCTATAAACAAGATAAGGTGGGGAAGTCATTACCCTCTCTTAGCCCACAAACAATCTCCTCACTCACTAACCCAAGCCTAGCTAAAACTGAGTAGACGTTGGCCCTAGGGACATCTCGGACTCAAATAGGTGACTGACCTAAGGGGGAAGTTGATTTGAATTTGACTCTTGCCAAATTGGTGTCTAAGGTTGGGGATTGAGGGGCGAAATCCAGAAGGCTGGTGGTTTGGCATAATTAGGCCCGTTGCTTAGGCACGGATATCTCCCACCGATCTTGCCCCTACCTGGCCAATTAACTTGTAGTCAGATTCAATAATATACCCCTCATGGATAGTTTAACCAGTTAGGAGTCGTCTAGGTCTAAGGTCTACCCTAACTTAGGCTAGATTTTTTTCTTTACTTTTTATTTGTTTGCTTATTGGTTTGTTTTTCTTTGTTTGTGTTTGACATTTCTTGTGTGATATGGCTTATAACAACAATTTTTCTAATTTTAAATGTAATCTATTTTACATCCTGACCTCTTTTTGGATATTATCAACCCGGCATATCATAACTTTAAGAGATTGGTCTTATCCGAATCATTACATGCGCCAGTCCCAATACTATGAACATGACTGGAATAATCATCACTACTCTTCACAGAGTCAATGGGGATACAGCTCCCCCGAGTCATATTGTCAATTGCCCTTCCAACATCTAGCTTCATATACACCTTCTCCCGAACAACCATTAGAAGACTCAATTGACTGAAAAAAGAGGATGGAAGCCTTAGATAAGCTTGAGTGATGAATTCAAATTTTAGAAGACTCAAAATCCCGTCAAAATTTTCAAGTCACAGATCCTTACTCTATTTTTTAAGGAGAACATGCCAACTTAAAAAGGAGTATAAAAACCATGATTCAATGCCAAAATGATCCACTCGATATGATAGAAGCAAGAATTAGTAGATTGGAGAACATGTGTAGGAATAAGGAAACTCTCCCTATTCAATCTTTCACTATTCCCAACACTTCTAGCCATATTGATGAAAATCAAGAATCACGATATCTTGAAGACTTTGCCCAAGATTAAGTTTCACCACGAAGCCTTGAACTTGACCAATATCAACCCATTGATGAATTGGTAAGTTTTCATTTTAATGAGATTGAACTTGATCATGAATGTGAACCCGATCCCCAACTTTGTGATTTAGTTTCCATCTTCGAATCTATGTTGACTCCGGTATTGTTACCCAATTTGGATTAATTTTCTGAGCCAACATTTATTCCCATACCCATAGATTTAGAAATTGAATCACCAATTTTGGATAGTCATATTCCATTGATGGGAAAAAAATGTGAATATCAATTCTTGGACTTGGACTCAACGCTTGAACCAAAACTAACTCTCGAACCCAAAGTTGATTTTCCCGAGTTAGTATTGGTTCCTGAACCTATCATTCTTAAGTCCAAGTCACATTCTTTTGTTGGACATAGGTATAGACCATGATGACTCCGTGATGATTTTCTAGGACTGGTCATATAAAGGGAGTAAGTTTCACGATAGGATCTTTCATGATCCTATTCATATCGGGGAATCTAAATATGTAAATAGAAAAGAGGTCAATAAAGGTGGACTCCGTGAACTACCATATTATCTTGATTGGGAAGCAACGCTTGACCCAATCAGACCACCACCGGAACCACCACCTTAAGGTAATATTTTCTTTCTCCTTCTTCTTTTTCACGCATCTATGCATTAATTCATACATTGAGGACAATGCATGAGATAGGTGTGGGGGAGGTTTCTAACATAACATAGGTTTTCTTTATTATTTAAAAAAAATATTAACATTTCTTTACTTTTAAAAACTTTTAAAAATAGAAACAATATTTTGACATATTTTTTATAAGAAATTAAGTCAATTTTAAGGAATAGGAGAATCATAATTAGGATTTCTTATACTTGGTAAAAATAAGATTATTTGCTTGATTTCTAAGGTTAGGAAGAAAATTTGTGAAAGTAATTTAGTCTTGATCTTTACCTTGAAGAAATATGCACACCTTATACGCTTACACACTTAGGGTTTAAAAACAAAGATTCTTATGCCTTATAAATATATATATGTATATCTATGAAAAATAAATAAATTTAATTATTAATTAGCTAGGTGCTTTGGCTTAAGAAAGCCTTGGTATTTATGCAAAAGATAATTAGATAAGTTTGAAATATATATATATAAATCCTCTGATTAAGCTGGATATTTGTGCTTCATGAAGCATAAGTATTCACGCCTAAAAGGTGTACATTTTATAAATAAAAACCCTTGCTTTCGTGGCCTTGTCTGCTTGAGTGTTTAAGTCCTTAGGGGTGTTTTCTCACCTGGTACCCTAAGACTGTCCGGTTTGGGTGTCACTGACTAAAGGCTCTTTACATGGGCAGATTAGAAAGCCTAATAGAATTGAGGAATAAATACCACCAAAAATAAATATAAATAAGACATAGAAATTAGAGTTAAAGAACCCTTAGTCAAAATTTCACGATCACGAAGGTGCATATGACTTAGGGTAAAGTAATAGACTAGATGAAAAATACAGTTTGACTCCTTACCTTGATTGATAATAAGTTTTTGAATTCGACTAAGTTTAGGAATGAAAAGTTTAGTTTTCCTATAACTTATAGATTACTTAATTCTTACAATAATATTTCAAATATTTTTCTCTTTCAAAATGTGTTTTCAAAATACTAATACTTTGTTTCTCTTTCTTTATGAATTTTGTGGGTGTAACCCACTGAAAACCCTCACGAGACAAAACTCATCCTCTAGGAAAAACCTAGAGGTTTAACAGCTTATTGCACATGCTCAGTTCAATCGCGTAACCTGCGAAAGTGGTCTAATAATCTTTGATTTAGTTTTGTTGTTTTGCTCAAGGACGAGCAAAAGATAGGTGTGGGGGTGTGATTGCACACATTTATTGCGTTATTCTTTATTACATTTCCACATTTATCATATAATAAATCTGCTAAATTCCTTATCTTAAATGACTATTTTGCAGAAGATAATCATGGGGAGAAAGAGGATAAAATCAAATAAATATCAGTTAAATTCACATTTAACTAGATCTATTTGGTTAGAGGAGGATGATGCCAAATCCAATTAGTTAAATTCAGTTTTTGGTGAATCAAGTGGTTAAATCTAAAGATCAACCAAGGATAACGTCAAACACAGAGTACAAATCCAAAGGGATAAATGATAGAGAGAAGATCAACGGATGAGAAGAAGCAAATTTGACTCAGATTCTGATTGAATACATTTTAGTATTTCAATCATAACTTTCGCTACTGAAATTCAAATCTAATAATTCAAGATGATCTAAAACGATGACTTAAAGGACTACAACTCGTAAGTTGATCACTATTTCTAATTCTATCATTTGATAAGTTATATTCAGCAATCAACACGCCAACAAGGTACAGATCAGAACTGAATATCCACATCAAATCAAGTTTGGAGGTAAGGAAAGGATTCAAATTCAGAAATATCCAGCTTCCCCTATCTTCATACTCCTGTAACCTCTGCATTTCTCCTATAAATACCTGCAATCTCAAAGGCAAAGGGGAACGACCAAGCAAAGAGTAGAATTTAGGCTAATTTGTAGTTTGTAACTTAGGTTTTTTATTTTCTTTCATGTAATATTTATTTTCATTATGTAACTGAGAGGAGAGGAGACTTTCATGGAGGAATGAGAACAAGCTTGTACTAAGGGTAACACCGGTGTAAATAATCTTTTCTTTCATTGTTATTTGAATCGAATCGAAGTTTTCTTTTCTTTTCTATTCTTGTTTTTATTTGCTTCCCTCTTCTGTATTTGTGGATCCAAATAAAACCGATAGCCTCGAAGTTGCTTTGCCCTTGAAAGTGCCATTGATGGCTTATGGTGATGGATATCTATTTCTATGGTAGTGTAGATCGCCCCTTCATTTCATAGTATAAATTGAGAATGGGGAAGATCCTATTTGTCATACTTCGCTAGCCTTCAAATAAAGGTACATCATCGATATGGGTCAAAGGTAAGCAGGCACCAAAGAGGTAAGTATGTTTTTTAGGTTTAGTTTTCTTTCTTTTATTCTTTAGTTTAGATCACCAACACCATCAACACCTAATTCTTTTATCGCTCTTTTCAATTTCTTTATATATATCAATTTTCTATTTTCTTCACCTTTACAATCTAGCACTTTCTTCCTAACTTAACTTTAACTCAATTTTTTTCATTTTCTATTAAAACTAAAATAAGAACTTTAACCATTCTTTGTAGCATAAAAGAGAACTTGCTAAACAAAGATTCCATCGCTAGTCCCTCCTTGTGGATCACGACCCGCATAACCACTTGCTATTGCGATAGTATTGAGTACTTGCACTCTTTATTTTAAGTTCTGAAATTCTGTATTTTTGTGTGCAGGTTTTATCTCAATCAAATTTTGAAAATTGATTGTAAAAAGAAAGTGATAAGAATTACCGTTTATTTTGGGCTAACGGGTTGTGTCCACGAGGAGGAATGCGATGAAAGCTTTTCGGTGTTTTTGTTTAGAAAGCTAAGAATGATGCTGATTTTTTAGTTGAAAAGAGAATGGAGAGAAGGGAAGTGATTTAAAGAAAAAACTTAAAATTTAGAGAAGGTTTTAGAAAAAGTGATCTTTAAAAATGATGAAGATTGTTTGGTTATTTTTAATAAAGGAAAAGATCTGGGCTCACTAATTTTCTACTCAACTACGTACTTATCTCAAGAACATTTGGGTGCATCACTTTTATCATAGGCAAAAACCATTAGTTTCTTTTAATGTCCAAGTAAAATAAATAAGATGGTTTGATTTAAATCTTAAGCCCTTTCTTAACACATATTAAAAAGAGAATATTAAACCATCAAGCGTGAAGAAGCAAGTATGGAATAAAAATAGTTTAAAAAAATTTGTGCTTTGAAAGTCCAAGTTTAAAATAAAGACATCCTCATGTGCTTTCAAGAACGAAGTTTTACTCAGGTATTTTTCTGATTCAAAAGAGTTGCTTTAATCAATCAAGAGAGAGGAGGTAAAAGAGATCTGGCTACTCATGATGAAAGGAAAACAAAACAAGAGAGTGAAAATTAAACATAAACATACCGAATTTGAGTCGAGTTGAATAAGCGAGTTGAAGCAAAACCCAAAATTAAGATAAGGTGGGGAAGTCATTAACCTTCCTTAGCCTATAAACCATCTCCAAGCATGCACAACCTAAGCCTAAGTAAAATTTGATAGACGTTGGCCTTAGGGACATCTCGAATCACTAGGAGATTATCCTAAGGGGAAGGTGTTAGAATTTGACTCCTGCAAATAGTGTCTAGGAAATGGATTGAGGGGCGAAATCCTGAAGGCTGGTGGTTTAGCTTAATTAGGCCCGTCGCTTTTGCACGGATACCTCCCACCAATCTTGCCCTGACCTGGCTGATTAGCTTGTGATCAAAGTCTGCATTATACCTCCTGTGGACAATCAACCAGTTAGGAGTTGTCTAGGTTAAGGTTACCTTAGACTAGGCGTGGTTGTTTTCTCTTGTTGACTATTGGTGAACTTATTTGTGATTGTGTTTGTGTATGCAAGTATGGTCAAGAGACCCTAATTCATCTAGGTTGACTAGAAACACATCACCACCCAAATTTGAGCTAAGACCAGATCCGGTTATGGCTCAATCGACATCTTTGCAGGATAGGTTCTATCCCATTAGAACCTCACTTCCTTCTTGCATCCAACTTCCATCGGTTGTTGAATACGATTTTGAGCTCAAGCCTCAGTTCATCAACACACTCTCCAAGTTTCATGGCTTAGAGTTTGAAGATGCTTATTTATTCATAAGAGAATTTGAGAAAGTATGTCTAATGATGAAAATCTCACACCTTATAGAAGATGCTATTAGGTTGAGATTTGTCCCTTTCGCTCTTAAGGACTTAGCCAAGAAATGGCTTTACAGCTTAGCGGCCGGCTCTATCACATCTGGGATGATTTCATCAAGGTCTTCTTGAAGAAATTCTATCCAATTCATAAGACCGCTCTCATTAAGAAGAATGTCATGCAATTTAAGTAAGAACCTAGTGAAACATTTTGGAGGTACTTTGAACGTTTTAAAGACCTCCTTGTCCAATGTCCTCATCATGGAATAGAGAAATGGCGACAATGCCAAATTCTTTATGACGGTTTAGACTTCTCTACCAAGACCCTCTTAGAAAGCATTGCCAAGGGGGATTCTTGTAGAAGAATGAGAATGAAGGATGGGATTTATATGAGAATCTAGCTAAAAAGACCATCCAATGGGAACTTACTAGTGAAACCTCAAGGAACTCAAACTCCATCTCTTCAAAGGAGGTCTCCATTCTATTGAATCATCCTTAGCTAACGAGGCTAAGTTAGCTAACCTAGTAAGAAGACTGAAAGTTTTAGAAATTAAGGAACCAAGTCCAGTCAATCAAGTTAGCCCAAATCAATTTTCAACTCTGGGTTGTACTTACTGTCAAGCCATGGATCATGTATTTGAAGAGTGTCCTGTGTTTCAGCTTAACAACATTTCTAGAACCGATGAATGCGGCCTTTTCAAGGTCGAACAATAATCCTTATGCACCAATGTACAATCCTGGTTGGAGAAATCACCCGACTTTCTCATGGAGCCAAAATAATAATGACCATTCACAGTCAAATCATACAAGCCACTTCCATCATGCCAATAATTCTTCCAATCATCAACTAACCTTTTCAATTTTCATCATAATTCTCCCAACCATCCACCTAACTTTTCAAACTATCAATAAAACTTTCCAAGCTCCACATTCTTCCTTTCAGAATCCTCAACTAGAAAGGAGAATGACTGACTTTGAGAGAAACATCAAAAGATACATAAAGAACCAAGATTCTCTCATGCAAACTATACAGAAGCTAGAGGTTCAAATGAGCCAATTAGCCACTCCACAAAATGAGAGACAAAAGGGTACCTTACTTAGTCAGCCAATAATGAATCCTAGGAATTCTCAACAAGCTCATTTGGCTGAGGATCAATCATTGAATCAATGTAATGATGTTCATACATTGAGGTCGGGAAAGAAAGTTGATAATCAAGTGTCAACACCATCTAATCCCATTCAGCACAACCACAATCAAGCATCCACCTCATCTAATCTTAATCCTTCCAAATCTAACGAATCTGAAATAGATAAGTCAACCAGTCAGGTGCACCAGCCTATAGTACCATTTCCTAATAGGCTGAAAAACAAGCAAAATCAACACATGGATAAGATAATTGAGATCTTCAACCAAGTCAAGATAAATGTGCCACTTCTTGATGCCATCCAACAAGTCCCACCCTATGCTATGTTTCTTAAGGACATTGCACCAAGAAGAGAAAGACTAATGTACCCAAAAAGGTCTTCTTAGCCACTAACATTAGTGAGCTACTGTCGGGTCCGATCCCTGTCAAGTACAAGGATCCAGGTTGTCCCACCATTGCCTGCACCATAGGACAAGCCAAGATTAGTCGTGCACTTCTTGACTTGGGGGCAAATATCAACTTGCTCCCATTCTCAGTTTATCAACAACTCGGGTTGGGCAATCTTAGTCCAACTCGAGTCACTGTCCAACTGGCTGACCGTTCAGTGAAAGTTCCAAAAGGAGAAATTAATGATGTCCTTATTTAGGTCAGGGAGTTTATTTACCCCCGTTGATTTTGTAGTTCTAGAGATAAAACCTGTGTCCAATCCTAGGGCTCAAACTCTTGTTATCTTAGGGCGACCATTCCTTGCTACTGTCAAAGCCATCATTAATTGTAGGAATGGGTCCATGTGGTTGACCTTTGGGGACATGACTAGAGAAGTCAATGTCTTCAACCTAGGAAAATAACCCCGTGATGTTGAGAACCAAACATTTGAAGTCAACCTCATTGAGAACTTAACAAGTGAACATAGGAAAGAATTGGAACTAAAAACTGAGTGTGACTTCGGGTTAGACTCTGACGACTTTAATCTTGATCAGGTTGTTGAGTCTGCTGTGAACTGGGCCTCGAACCCTATTTCACCAAATATGGAGCCAACAAGTTTGACTCATCCTTCCAGTGAGCCTTCCTCTTCTTGTAATTAAAAGCCTTACCTGCGCATTTTAAGTACGTCTATCTAGGCGAACAAGATACCTTTCATGTCACCATTTCCTCCCATTTAAACGACGGGCAAGAAGAAGATCTTAAAGCAATTCTAAGAAAACATAGGAAAGCCATTGGTTGGACTATGACTGATATAAAGGGATTGAGTCCAACCATAGTTCAACATTGCATTCATCTCAATGAAGATGCAACACCTAAAAGAGACCCACAGCGTAGGTAAACCCTATAATGTAAGAGGCTGTTCATGCTGAAATTGTGAAACTCTTAGACAATGGGATAATATATCCCATTTCTGATAGCCAATGGGTCAGTCTTGTCCACGCGATTCCAAAGAAATCTAGTTTCACCGTAGTGAAAAATGAGAACAAAGAGTTGGTCCAAACTCGACTTCCCACGAAGATCCGAGTTTGCATTGACCATAGGAAGCTTAATGTTGCAACTCGTAAGGACCATTTTCACTCCCCTTTATTGATCAAATGCTTGAACGTTTGGCAGGCCACAAGTATTACTTTTTCTTGGACGGTTACTCTGGGTATAATCAGATTCCTATTGCTCCTGAGGATCAAGAAAAGACTATGTTCACATGTCCATTTGGGACATTTGATTATAATCGAATGCCTTTCGGCTTATGCAATGCCCCAGTAACATTTCAACGTTGCATGTTGAGTCTTTTTTCTGATATGGTAGAACGATTATTAGAAATCCTCATGGATAATTTCTCCATCTATGCAAATTTGTTCACTCAATGTCTCCACCATTTAGAACTTGTCTTCCAGCGTTGTGCTGAGAAAAATCTGACACTGAGCTGGGAGAAATGTCACTTCATGGTGTAACATGGAATTATCTTGGGTCATGAAATCTCCAAGAAGGGAATTGAAGTGAATAGAGTCAAGATTGAGGCTATTGCTAAGCTTCCCATGCCCAAATGCGTGAAGGATATTCGATCCTTCTTAGGACACCCCAGTTTTTACCGAAGATTTATCAAGGATTTTAGCAAGATTGCTAGACCCTTGACTAATCTGTTAGCTAAGAACGTGTCCTTCACTTTCGATGTTGAATGTATGAATTCTTGGGAGAAGCTTAAGAGAGAGCTCATTTCTGCACCAATCATATCTGCACCGAATTGGTCTAAGCCGTTCGAAATCATGTGCGACGCTTTTGATTTTGCCATAGGCGCTGTCCTAGGACAGCGCATTGATAATAAGCAATACATGATTTACTATTCTAGTAGGACCTCAACGATGCTCAATTGAACTACACTACTACTGAGAAGGAATTCTTAGCAGTAGTGTTTGCCTTAGAGAAATTTTGTCCCTACCTACTAGGGTCCAAAACCACATTTTCATCGATCATTCTGCGCTTAGGTACCTCATGATGAAGAAGGATGCCAAGGCCGACTCATTCGTCGGATCCTCCTTCTTCAAGAATTCGATCTCGAGATTCGAGATAAGAAAGGCGTAGAAAATATCGTTGCTGACCATCTCTCACGAATCCCAAATTCTCCATTCAACGAATTGCCCATAAATGAGGACTTTCCTGATGAAAATCTCTTAGCTATCTTTAGGGAACCTTGGTTTGCTAATATAGTGAATTTGAAAATCACCTAGAGGGGGGGTGAATAGGTGATAATACTAATCAATGCACAATTTAAAAATATGATGCAACAATCGCCCAAAACAAGACTAAGAGTCGAATACCCCGTAAAGGGTTCTGAACTCCTTCCTCCTGATTCCTCTTGAAATGAGTTAAAGGTGCACAATGCAATCTTGTTGTATGGGACTGTGATTGACAAGATGTATGAAACAAGTGAAAATTGCAATGAAGATTGAAAGCAAGTGATAGTAACAATGAAAGTAAAGCAAGAATCAAGTGCAAGTAAACCAAACGCAAACACCGAGAATTGTTATCGAGGTTCGAGCACCCAGCTCTACTTCCCCGCCTTCCCCAGAAGGATTCCAACCACCTCTACTATCACAAAGATGTTACAAATTCACCGGAGTACCCAACTCCACAATCTCAAGTACAAGCAATCTAGTAGTAGTCAAAAGACCACAAACTCTCTCTTGTAAAATTCTCTTCCCTTACAAAGGTCCTTAGAGATCAATGAGTAGGAATGAAGCTCGTGTGTAAAGTAAAAGAAATCAGAGAGTTCTTGAAAACACTTCAGAAAATGAGAGAGAATTTCAGCACAAAAACCAAGAAATCAAACTCTGTTGAATGCCTTAAACTTTTGAAACTTTTGCAAATTTTTCTAGTAATCAACCTCTCCCTAAACACTCCTATTTATAGTAGAGGGCTAGGGTTAGAAGATAAAACTCACTTAAGGCTAATTAGAAAGTATTAGGATCAGCAAATGACATTTAAACCCTTATTAGAGAGAAAAAGATAAAATAAATCAGCCTTTAAATTATAGCCGTTACTGTTCAAACGGCTATTCCGGTCGACCGGTCGGTCGACCGAAGTACAAAAATAAGAGCTGTTGCAGGCTCTCGGTCGACCGTCCGGTCGACCGAAAAATACAGAGAGCAATGGTCTTACAGTCAGGCAGGAGTTGGTCGACTGCCGGATCGACCGTGAAATGTGCACAGGATACGCACTGCTGCCAGAACCTCGGTCGACAGGGACGGTCGACCGATTTAACCTGGCACAGTGTCGGCCGGCCGGCCGGTCGACCGGCTCAGGTCAAAACAAAAAACAGAATCTTGAAGATAATTTGATTTTTAAAAAAATAGTTTTTGAATAGAGATATATATAATGGATAAAAATGAGTTTGTAGGCTGAAGATTGTATACAAACTATTTTTGTACATATTATAGGAAATATTTTTGGAAATAAGATGTGCGCAAAAACGTGTGTGATAGAGCTTCAAACTTATTCACTATTCTTTAACAAAACTATAAAACTAGAAATAAATCTAATGATTTATCTTGAGCAATCTTGAGCCATGCAATGCCTTGCTAGAGCCTTCTCTTCTATGTTCCTTCCTTGATGTGCAAAATGCCTTCTTTGCTCCATGAACCTAGAAGTTCTTGCAATAGCTAAGTAATGGTCTTCAAATATGGTACTAACCTGAAACTTATCTAAACAAACTAATTAGTACCAAATAGCTCTTATTTGTTTTGTTATCATCAAAACTCTAACAAATGGAGAGTGTAACCTTTTGGGCCAACAATCTCCCCCTTTTGATGATGACAAAACAAATAGGTTATAAACAAAAATATAGGGGAGGAGAAAGCTCCCCCTCAAATTATGCTATATTAAACAAAGAAAAACAATGTAATATGTAATTTGCAAGTAAACATCATGAAACCAAAAATCATGAGAATATAAAACACTTGCAAAACACTTAAACTCAAATTATAAGAATTCATGAAAACACATCAAAAACTAAAAACATATAAAACTCATATGGAACCAAAACCATATGAACTCATATTTCCATACATAAACTCATTCTCCCCCTTTTTGTCATACATCAAAAAGGGTAAGAAAACATTTTTATTCAATAACACAAACATTTAGTTCACTACAAATGAATGAAAATCTAGCAAAATCAAGTGGTTTAGTGAAAATATCGGCAAGTTGCAAATCCGTAGAAACATAATCAATATCTATATCTCCTTTCTCAAAATGATCTCTAAGAAATTGATATCTAATCTCAATGTGCTTGGTCTTACTATGTTGATTTGCATTCTTAGTCATGTGTATAGTACTAGTATTGTCACAAAATATTTTATATGGTTATAATGTAAATCATAGTCAAGGAGAGTATGTTTCATCCAAAGGACTTGTGCACAACAATCCCTCGCGGCAACATACTCCGCCTCGGCGGTTGAGAGAGCTACGGAATTTTGTTTCCTAGAGGACCATGAAACAAGACAATTACAAAAAAATTGACATGTCTCACTAGTACTCTTTCTATCTACTCTACAACCCGCATAGTCGGCATCCGAATAACTCATCATTGAGAAATCTCCGGTTTTCGGATACCATGGACCCATTCCATTGTGCCCTTAATATAACGAATAATGCGTTTTACCGCAATAAGATGGGACTCTTTGGGACACGATTGAAATCTAACACAAAGACACACACTAAACATTATGTCCAGCCTACTTGCCGTCAAATACAAAAGACTACCTATCATGCTTCTATACAATTTAATATGAACATTTTTACCTTGGTCATCTTTATCAAGCTTGATTGTAGTTGCCATGGGAGTGTTGCAAAATTTAGAGTCTTCAAGTCCAAACTTCTTTATGAGTTCCTTTGCGTACTTGGCTGACATATGATGTTCCCATCTTGCAATTGCTTGATTTGGAGTCCAAGAAAGAAATTCAATTCACCCATGGAAGACATTTCAAACTCACATTGCATAACCTTTTCAAACTCCTTGCATAAAAACTCATTAGAAGATCCAAAAATTATATCATCAACATAAATTTGCACAATTAAAAAGTCATTATCAACATGCTTAGTAAAAAGAGTTGTGTCTACTTTGCCTTTAACAAAATCATTTGAAATGAGAAAACTAAAAAGCCTTTCATATCAACTCTTGGAGCTTGTTTCAATCCATACAAAGCTTTATCAAGTTTAAAAACAAATTAGGATGAACATGATCAACAAAACCGGGAGGTTGTTCAACATAAACTTCTTCATTTATAAAACCATTCAAAAATGCACTTTTCACATCCATTTGAAAAAGTTAAAAATTTTTAAAAGATGTAAAAGCTAGTGTCATCCGTATGGCTTCAAGCCGTGCTACGGGTGCAAAGGTCTCCTCAAAATCAATTCCCTCAACTTGAGTGTAACCTTGGGCCACTAACCTAGCTTTATTCCTAATGACATTACCGGACTCATCCATCTTTGTTCTAAAGATCCACTTAGTACCAATTATTGGTCTATCGTGGGCCCTAGAAACAAGGTGCCAAACTTGGTTGCGCTCAAATTGATTGAGTTCCTCTTACATGGCTAGCAACCAATATGAGTCCGCCTCGGCTTCGAGGATGCTTTTGGGTTCAAAATGAAAAATGAAAGCAAAGTTACCACATAAGTCATGGAGCTTGGAGCGAGTTGTTACCCTTTAGAGACATCACCTAAGATGAGTTCCTTGGGGTGATTTGTAGCGTATCTCTAATCTTTAGGAAGCGGTTGAGAGCTTTCCTCTTTATCCTCTTGAACATCCCCAATTGGTTCTTGCTATCTTCTTGAGTGGGTGAGTCCTTCAAGGATAGTCTCTCCATGTCTTCACCTAATGGTCAATCTCTACAACATTCTCAACAACCACATTAGATTCTTCAAATTTAACATGCATGGATTCTTCAATGGTAAGTGAAGATCTATTGAATACTCTATAAGCTTTGCTAGTAGTAGAATATCCAACAAAGATTGCTTCATAAGCCTTAGCATCAAATTACCCAAGTTATCTTTAGTATTCAAAACAAAACACTTGCATCCAAAAACTTTGAAATAAGCAACATTAGGTTTTCTAGAATGATACATTTCAAAAGATGTTTTGGAAGAATTTTTACACAAATAAATACGATTTGAAATATAGCATGCGGTGTTTACGGCCTCGGCTCATAAATATTGAGGGAGGCATATTCACTTATCATGGTCCTAGCAATCTCTTGAAGTGTTCTATTTTTCCTTTCTACAACTCCATTTTGTTGTGGAGTCCTAGGACATGACATTTCATGCTTGATTCCCTTTTCATCACAATAAGTCATGAAGAGTTGGTTAACAAACTCACCACCTCTATCACTCCTTATTTTCAAAATCGAAAAACCTTCTTCTTTTTCAACCCTTTTTCGAAAATCTTGAAATGAGAAAAAGTTTGATCTTTGTGTTCCAAAAAGAAACCCAAGTAAATCGGGAAAAATCATCAACTAAAACAAATGCATATCTACTACCATTTAAACTTTTAGTTTTAGTTGGTCCAAAAAGATCCTTATGAATTAATTCTAATGGTCTAGTTGACATGATATCCTTGATGGTTTGAAGGAACACTTGGTTTGTTTCCCAAGTTGGCACGCACACAAATGCGGTCTTTCTCAAACTTCAAACAAGGTATACCCTTCACCAATTCCTTAGAATTAATCCTAGAAAGATGGTCAAAAGATGCATGTCCTAATCTTCTATGCCAAAGCAAAAGAATTTTCATCAAAAGCATTCAAGCATTTAGTAGAACAATCTAAATTAAGCATGTCAATGATATAAACATTATTGTCACGAAAACCGGGAGAATACAATCATTGGTTTTAACATAAAAATCTTGCAAGAAGAATCATCAAAAATAACTTTAAGTCCACGGTCACAAAGTTGACTAATACTAAGCAAGTTATGCTTCAAACCATCAACAAGAGCTACATTTTCTATAATAGGAGATGCACCAATTTGAATGTTACCTATACCGATGATAGTTCCCTTGGAGTCATCCCGAAGGTGACGGTGCCACCTTCCATGTACCTTGATAGGTTGTAAAATTATTGATGTCCCATGTCATGTGTCTTGAACAACCACTATCAAGGTACCACCGCTCCTTACGTCTTGGAGTCTTGGTGTGTACCTACATCAAATAATTTAGGACTTGATTTTGGTACCCACATTTCTTGGGTCCTAAAGAGTTAGTGCCATGAACCCAAACAAGATTATTTGATCTATTTACTTGGTCATAACAAAACTTAGCCAAATGTCCATTTTTACCACAATAAGTACATCGTACACTCTACATATCTAAAAGCATAGTGAGTGTGAGACTTGTGAGCATGTGTGGATTTAGCATGAGTGTTATGTGAAGTGTGAGCATGAGGAATCTTAACATGAGAATCTTTAGCATGAGAAGTGTGCTTTTAGAAAACATGTCTTCAAGTTTCTTTGTGTTAAAAGCACAA